>BPLR01010468.1:0-12840 GCA_021605095.1 Caerostris extrusa | reverse complement strand
TGGCTCAAGAAGTGTGGAGAAGTACAGTGACAACTGCATATGAAATACATTTTTAAATTTTTATATGTTTTTTTTTAATTAATCTCTGTTGCAAAGCCTTCAACATGTCTTCATCGGATACGGCACCATCTGAAGATTCCTTCAAGTGCATTCAATGTGGGATACAGTTCGAACTTCAAAGAGATTTAAATGAGCATTTCTCCAAAGAACATCTGAAAAGGCGTCACCAGTGTGGATACTGTGAAATGGCGTTCCCGTCTAAGTTTCATTTGGAGAACCATGAGAGAACTCATTCGGGAGAGAGACCTTTTGATTGTGACTCTTGTGGCAAAAATTTAAACAAATTAGCCATTTGAGCTCTCATAAGAAAACTCACACTAAAGAAGTGAGTCATTTTTGTGAAGAATGCGGAAAAACATTCAAATTCACCCGAGAGGAACATGCCGACGAACATAAAAAATTCCATACTGGCGAAAGGCCTTATTGTTGTGAAGAATGTGGCAGTACATTCTTTTACAAGTCACAACTAAATATACATGACAAGAAGCATTCTGAAGAAAGAGCTCACGTTTGTGAAAAGTGTGGAAAAGTATACAAATTGAAACAACATTTGAATAGACATATGCGGTCTTGTACCACAGAAAAATCTGGAAAACTCGTAGAAGGCGTACGCCCATCTAAATGACTCATCTGCAATTCCAGAGGACTCGCCCAGGCACATCTGTTATTCAAACATTCCCCGCAGAAGGAAACATCACTCCTAACAAAACAAACATAGTAATAATAGAAGACAAAACTTATTTTGCGTTGTGATTTTAAAAATATAAAAATGTAATTCTTTGCTACTGTCCTTAAAATATTTAATTACACATTAATGAAATTAAAAAATATCTTTCTGAATGTGTAAGTTAATTAAAAGTAAGATCAATTGGATCGGATTGAAGTTTTTAAATAAAATTCAAACATTATATTTAATGCAGCATAAGTATTGTTTTAAATTGAAAAATAGTTTTTAAAAAGGATTTTTAAGATTTGACTTGAGTTGTTCAACTGTCTGAAAATTGGTTTACTGTATCAAAATTCATTTTTTTATAATATGGTATATTTTTTATTTTGTATTTGTCATAATTTATATAATTTTAATTCCCCAATAAAATTTTTGATGTATAAAAAAGTGTTTTGCTATTGATTCGCAGTACAGGATTTACTAAGTATTATTTCATGTTTTGCAGATTTTTATAACAGTGCAAGAAATGCTAATCTGTTAAACTTCTTTTGATATTATGTTTATTAATTGTGTGTCTATCGCTATTTATAAATATATGCGTACTTATAATGAAGAAAATTCGTTTTCAAAACTTCTTTATTGTTATTTCAAATATGTGTGTTCCTTTACAATTGTTAAGGCAGAAATAACATGGTACAGTTAACGTTAATAATGTTTATTTTAAATAACGATAATTTTTTTTTTTTTAATAACAGATTTTAAATAACGTTAATTTTGTCATACAATTAAACTCAAACGAAATTGTACAGAAAAAAAATAATCATGATCATTTTAGAATATTTTTTCAAAACTAAATATATGCATAATGGAAAAATAATTTGTTGCATAAAATGGTTCATAACCTAGCATGCAAATTGGTGAAAAAAATACCCAACAGGAAAAATGATTCATTCCCATGTCATGGTTCAGCAGGTGCTTCAGATTAAATGCAGTGTCGTATTGGTGAGTACCATATTATACAATTAAAGAATACTCACTGCATATTTTAAATAGTAAACTGGCATGTTATATTGAAATTCCTGAAACAAAATTTCTAATCGTTATAAATAGCGTTTATTTATTTAAAACAATTTCAGGTTTGACATCTCTCTATCAATGTAATAAGCTGGATTATAATAAACAGGATTATATTTTATTATCAAAATTCAAAATGATGGAGAAAATAATGATTCGATATTTGAGGAACTTTTAGAGTAAAACATGATTTATTTTCTGCAAATAAAATGCAAAACTGGCAGTTGGCAAATTGAGTATGTTGTATATTCCATAATACCAACGGTTGAGACGCAGCATCAACTATTTGCTTTGCATATATTACGCTACAGATTAAAACAACTGTTTGAAGATTGCTATCAGAAAGGCTATTACTTGTCTATTTATATTTTTACTAAACCCACTTCTAAGGCTTTAAAAACATATTTCACCATCAACAATTCTCAATAGACGAGCCAAAAGCCTCTATTTTGAATGCTATAATAAACATAATATAATTTCGTTTAACAAATCGTTTCTGATTAATCTCATTGAAAAATATTTCAAAAAAATCGAATATTTTCTTATGTTGATGCATGTCAGTTTTAATATATGACACAGGATGATACATATTACCTAGTTAGTTTCTCAAATACTGAATGGAGATTAAGTTTAAGAAAATTTTTTGCCTCTTCTATCATAGATGCACATAGTTTATTATGCACAGTAGAGTTATTTTAATAAATGTTCACTTCAAATAATAGGATCCCATAATTTTGATTATTATTTAATAATAATCTCTTCAAAATCAAACAAATGTGAAGGAAATATTTTTTTGTTGAAATTTAAATTATTTAATTTAATAGTTCTTTGAGTCTAAAAGACATGTATGAGTCGGACTTTGCCAGAACGGTAACTGCTCATCAAAATAATGTACATGCATTGATAATGAATCATATATATTTTAATCATTGAGTTTAAATATGAATATAAATATTCAGATATTACATGACACATCTGAATTTTTTCCGTGTCCGGATTCGCAGACTATTAACACACTCGATGCAATTCGTAAGGAAGTGAACCACTCAGTTGCCGCGTGCTGATTTTTTTCTCATTATTATCCAACTGGACCCATTGAACGAAATAAAACTCTTTCCATAAATGTCTCAATTTCTATTTTATACATTGGAAAACAATTTTAACAGTATATATAATCTTAAAAATTATGTAATTGTCGAAAGGAAAAATCTCCATTTGATATTGAGATTTGTGTTTTTCTCCGTGAAAATGTAGAATGCTGAATTTCGGTCATTCGAACATTCGCCAAATGTAAATCAATAGTTTTAATTTGTTTTTTCCGAAAAATGTCTTTTATGACAACAGATTACTATGCAAATTGTTCAAATATGTATGAAGATATGAAAGGATTGCAAATCTTATTATTTTAAAATAAAAATAAGTTCAAGACCACATTGTGATAGGAATGATTCTCATAATTTGAAGCAAAACTCGTACCTCTTCTTTTAATCGCGAGCTATTTTTTGGGGAATCAAGTGTCCATTGTTTGTAAAATTATAGAAATCTACTATTCAGACGTGCATCAAATCCCTGCATTATAATAAAAGATGAGCATGTGCATGCCATTATCCATCTCAAACCAGAAATTGATTATTCATTTATTTTCATTTTATTCAATTTTTCATTTATTTTTATTATTGTTCCAACTTAAATAGGGAAAAAGAAAAAACAGAAATTGAAAAACTTCGCCAAGATGTGAAAATTTACATCATATTTATATAAGATTGGCATTAAACTGTAGGTCCCAGTCTAATTAACTTAAAGTGTGCACAAAAATGACCGTAAAGCCACAAATATGACCCAACTTATGATTGCTGTTTTAGAATCCGAAGTGAAACCGGAAAGTTAAGTAAAGCATTAATTTTTCTAAAGTGTGTTCTTATATTTCTTAAATACTCAGTTGGATTTTTCGCACTAGCCGGAAGAGAATACAGAGGGTTATAAACCGCACCTCTGAATTTAAAGATTCTTTAGCGCATTTTCTTGTATTAAAGCAGAATTTTCATTTGTTTGCCGCTGTATTACATGGAATCGAGTGCATTACCAGCAACCTCGAATCAAAATTTGTTAAGTGCAGTTTCCTCGTTGCCTATTAAAGAATGTTTATATATATCTTTTAAGTTTATATTAACATTATTATATAATGCATTCATTACAGCATGCCGTGTGTATATTTTGGTCTATATTGAAGGAATTAATCCAAATTTGTTTTATCAAAGACTCTATAATTCAGGGATTCATGACGTCTTCGGCCGCATCAAACAAGTGGGCTGAAAAGGTCGTAGGTTGACCCATACATGACTCTACTAGTATTAAATCCATATGATTTTTATTTAGCCCTAACCTTCAAGACACACGTGTATAAATTTGACAGCTGTTGCACTATTACTATGTGAGTTATAACATTTTTAGTGAAGCAACTTTTTGTTAGTTTGAAAAATTGGTTAAAAAGGAATTTCGTGTGTTAATAAAGCATTTCATTTTGACGAAAAATACTATTGAAGCCAAGGCTTGGCTTGATAAACATTATTCGGACTTTGCACCAGGAAAATCAACCGTAGAGAAGTCGTTTGCTAAATTTAAAAAAGGCGAAAGGAGCACCGAGGACGATGCACGCAGTGAACGCCCCAAAGAGGCTGTTACCGACGAAAACATCAAAAAGTCCACAAAATAATTTCTGATAACCGTAAAGTGAAGTGGATTGAAATAGCGGAGACCCTAAAGAGATCAAAGGAACGTGTTGGAGATATCGTGAATGAATATTTGGATATGCGAAAGCTCTGTTTAAAGTGGGTACCGCGTGAGCTCACGATTGACCAAAAACAACAACAAAATGATGATTCTAAGCAGTGTTTGGAGCTGTTCAATCGTAATAAACCCGAATTTTTGCGTCGATATGTGACAATAGATGAAACATGGCTCCATCATTTCACATCGGAGTCTAATCGACGATCATACGAGTGGACTGCACGTGATGAACACTAAAAAGGCTATAACTCGCATACTAATAGTGCAACAGCTGTCAAATTTATACACGTGTCTTTTGAAGTTGGGGCTAACTAAAAATCATATGGATTTAATGCTAGTAATGCCATCTAGTAAGCCTATGAACTTTTCAGCCCATTTCTTATTCACAGTATTCTGGTCGGTATCCACACTAAAGAATCCTTCCAAAAATGTAGAAATCTGATAATAAATGTACAAATGCAAATAAATTTAGAACATTTTTCTTTCCATGATGCTGCATATAATATCTGCCAGAGAATCTTCTATATAATTTCCAATCTTACAGATTGAATTAATTCCATATGAAATTAAACATGGTTTTTAAATCTTACTCAGAATTATTTGAATTGAATTTTATTAACTGCGCATTGTTATCAGAAATTTATGCAGTGTTTATTTTATTTATTAATTTTTTTTTTACAAATATGTATTTTTATTCTGTTTTGGACACTAGAAATAATTGAGGGAATTTTATTTTTATTTTTGATGATTAATTATAAGAAGAAAAGTACAATTTACAAAAAGAAAAAGTAATTTTTAAGAATAAGAATGCTTGTGATAGGCATCAAATTTCATTTCCAATTTTAAGAAATTACCACTTGGGTATGCCGATGAAAAAAATCAGAACAATTTTATAAGAGCGAGAGTTAAGCACTGCAAACGAAGTACAGAATACGTAAGATCTGCTTTCAGATACTCATATAGAATCGAAATACATTTATTAAAAACACTAAAAATCAATTCAAAACTAAAACAAACTAAAAAGAGAAAGAACTTTAGAACTAAAAAGTAAAAAATAATTGTTAACATAGGAATTAAATTACTGACGAGAAAATGAATGTCACAGTTCTAAAAGCGTGGGTTGCTTTGCATGACATTTTTAAACTAACTCTGCATTTCGGCATGAAACTAGTGAAAATTATAATGATTGTTATCGAGCACCCACGGTTTTAGAACAGTGACATTCTCGTCAGTAATTTTATTCTGTTAACAATTATTTTTTTACTTTTTAGTTTGATTAACTATAAAAGCGTGTTTTTAGTTTTTTTAAACTATAATATTTAAATGAGTTCCAGGTAATGGAGGACTGGAACTATAGTTCTTACAATAATTTAATTGTGAGTAAAACAAATGCTAAATGCGAATAAGTCGAGCCAGCCAAGATTTGAACAGGAAATCTCCTGATTCGTAGTCAGGCGCATTATCCGTTGCGCAACTGTCCTATGTAGGTTTTGAATGCCTTAGGTACTTTTATTCTACATCGGTACATACCACTATGTTACTATCATATTTTGGCTCAATATACCGTATTTAAACCCAGAATGTCATTGACGACATAAATGTGTATCCATGGCAAAAAAAAAAAAAAAATTTGAAAGAAACGGAAAAAAATGATGCATATTTTTTTTAATAAAATAGAAAATTTATAACATTTTTGAACTCGGTAATCTCAGTTTCAGAAAAAATGTAGATAGTATTTAGTAATTTTCGCATTTTGCTAATTTGAAAATCGAATCTTATTAAAACACGCAACACAAAAATTCAGCATTAAACTACATATTTAGGATTTTAGTTTTTGTTCTATGATTAAGTTCGTGATATAGTGCATAGCATGTTAGAAAAAAATTCATCATAAAACAACTTAAGTAAAATAATATGTCAACACAAAAATGTTGAAAGAGACAGATTGTGTATAAATTTGCTCATGAGACGTTGAACAGTTTAGAGTGAAAACTGCATCTGCATACTCTGTTATATATATATATATTTTAATTAATCCGAGTGGCAAGTATTCAGTATGTCTTCTTCGGACACGACACCATCAGAAGAATCCTTCAAGTGCTTCAAATGTGGGAAACAATTCGAACTTGAAACATATTTAAAGAACATTTCTCAAAAGAGCACCAAGAAAGGCGTCAAACCAGTGTGAATATTGTAAAATGACATTTTCTTCTAACTGAAATTTGAGAAGACATCAAAAAATTCATACAGGAGTGAAACACTGTTTGTGACACTTGTGGCGAAAAATTCAATCGAATGAACAATTTTGGAAGGACGTAAGTTCACACTAAGGAAGTGAGTTATTTATGTGAAGAATGTGGGAGAAAACGTTCATATTCACTCGAGAGAAATATGTCGCCGAACATACAAAATTTCATAAAGGAGAAAGACCTCATATTTGTGCAAAATGTGGCAGAACATTCTTGCACCAAGTCACATCTATACAGACACATGAAATCTCATTCTGAAGAAAAGCCTCATATCTGTAAGAAGTGTGGAATTGCTTTCGAATACAAAAGAAATTTGAACAGACATGTGCGGTCTTGTGTCACAGAGAAACATGGCAAACTCGAGAAGAAGACCTGTGCTCATCGCGTCTCAAATCTGCGACTCCTGAGGACACGCCTAACACAATAAAATGTAATGCCTTTGGCGGAGAAAATATAATTTTTAAAACAATATAGTTCATCAAAAACTTTAAATCATAATTTCAAAAAATAACAATGTATTTTCTTGTTACTGTAAAAAATAAGCATTTTATTTTATGCAGCATAATTTTTGGAATGTTACTGATATAATACATGCAAATAAAATAGTATAATAATATTGCACAAAAAGTATTGTATTAAAGTTGACAAAAAATTTTACAGGATTTTTAGCAGAATTTGGATAAGAGTTGTTTAACTGTCTGGTTTTACAGTATTAGTTGTTTTTATCACCATATTTATTTTTTTTTAGAAAGTTTTTGATTAATGGAGTGTTATTGGGGAATAAAATTTTATATTGGACAATTATTTTGTATTGATTCCGCAGTTTCGTTGCATATTTTAAAAAGTAAATGTATGCAAAGTTATTTTCCCTACTAGTGCAAAATCTCTAATTCTGCTAAATATCGCTTTTTTTTCAAATCATATTTATTTATGCATTATATTGATATTTATAAATGTAGCATAAGAACCCTATAGATTTTATATTGAACATTTTAAAAATTCGGGCGATTTCAAATAGTGATTCTATACAATTCTTGAATTAAGCTCAAAAAACATGTTGTTTGATCTTCTCAAATTCAACAAAATCAGAGATTATGATTCTAAATGTATGAGAATATATTCTAGCAATCAAAAGGTTGACAATCGTTATATATTGTTTAAATTATAACCGGGATATCGTTACAATGTTTGATCGACTAAATATAAAATACATTAATTGTTTATTCATATAATTTATTAAATTATGTTATTTTTTATTTTAAATATGTAGACTATGATAAATATTACGTAATATTGCATTTTACTGCGTTAAGTATAGTAAGTTTAAAATTATGATTTAAATGGAAAAATATTTACATCAATTTTAAAAATTCTATTTCCTAAAAAATAATTTTTCGATTAGATCTTATTGAAAAAGAAAAAAATTCTAAATATTGATAATATTTTACTTATATTGCTTACACGTCTGTTTTTAAATTATATTTATTTATTTTTGAAGAATGTCCTGTTTTAAATTTCGTTTATGAAAATGGTTTGCCTGAAGTTTAATTTTTACGGAAGTTCATTACGCACAATAAAACATTGTCTTACTAAATGCTCACTTCAAATCATATTGAATTCCATAATTTTAATGCTCATTATTTAGTGATATTCTCTTCAAAATCAAACAAATTTGAAGAAAAAATTTTCTTTTTCTATTTTTAAAAATAATTTAATTTAATTTAATAGTTCTCTGACTCTAAAAATTATGTGTGTGTCGGACTTTGACAATTTAAGAGTTTGTGCGCATCAAATTAATTTACGTGTATTAATAGTGAAAAAAATATACAAAATGTTTGATTTTAACAAAATATATATTGGCAGCGTTTGAATAATTGGAAAACGTGTTCAATTAAATAAAATAATACCATGTCATTCAGCTTTTAAATTCCATTTCAATGGAGTGTCTCATCAGCCCTAAAAAGAAAAAAAAGGAAATTCCATAAGCACCGATTTTAAATTGAAAAATGGTGTTCTTTTTCTAGAACACATTAGTATATCTAGAAATACATCTTTTACAGATTAAGTATTTAAAAAATTTCTTCAAGATAATAATTTTCTTTTATTCCAATTTTGTTTTTCCTATTTGTCCCATTAAATAATTGGAATGGAATACCCTTTTACTACTTCCTTTTACAGGGGGCTTGCATGGCCAAAATGGCTAGCGCTCTGTGCAAAGTTTGAATAGTAATCTGATTAAACAGGAAATAATGGCTCATTGAAGCGTTTCGGCTCTTCAGATTAAATGGAGTGTCTGGTGTGTATCTCATTAGACAATTGGAAGTGAATTTTTACTTTTAGGCCTTTTAATAGATCATTGTAAAGAACAACATAAAAACCTGCCTTACGTGTGTGAACATTGCGGGAGAGCAGATAAGTATTGGAGTCATTTTAAAAGACACCAGTTGATGCATAGCGGAGAAAGACCTCACGTTTGCCCAGTCTGTGGCAAAGCATTTGGACAGAAGGGTAGCTTGAAGCACCATATGAAAAATCATGCAGAAAAGCCTTATTATTGTGAAGAGTGCAAAATTTCTTTTAAAAGCGAAGAAGAATTCGAGAGGCATAAGCTAACTCACCAAAAAGAAAAACCTCACGTTTGTGAAGAATGTAGGAAAGCATTCAAATACAATCGTGATTTAAAGAGACATATGCTTACGCATACAGGTATAAAACCTTATGATTGTAAGGTGTGCGGTACAGCATTCAATCAAATGTCAAATTTGAAAAGGCACATGGGAATTCACAGCAAAGGACGCTAAATGCAAGTATTCTATCTTCTGAAGACCAAGCACCTCAACTGAGAAAAATGAAGGCGTTTAAATGCTCGTAAAATATCCCACAGATATGGACAGAAAATAATCTTTGAAATATAGTTTATCAATTAAAAAGAATTGAAATTTGATCACCTACGTATATCAGATAGAGATTTAGCGTATATACAATTATTATCCTTGCAAAATTTCTTTGAAAATCCATTTTGTATGGAATAAGGAATAAAATATGAGGAAATTCTCCGAATTCCTGTAGATTCGTATTCCAATAAACTTTTTTTAAAGATAAAACAAATTAAGGAGGCAAGTTTAATTTTCTTAATTGAAATGAATCTGCGAATAACTTTAATTATTCAGGGAAACTACAGCATGATTTGGAAAGAAAGAAAACTGGATTTTATTTTTTTTTAATAAAAAGCCAGAGTTTTAAAATTAATTCGTAGGCATCTTTTACATTTTACAAAAAATGTTAATTTCTAAGGCATATTTTGTACTTTTAGTAGTGTTTTAGTAGTGAATGATGTGAAAGAAAAATGTTGATTTTTTAAATTTTTTTAGAATTGTCATAACTTACTCTTTTAAATCGCCAGTAAAACTCTAAGCAATTATTTGTATGCTTCTGCTTCACCCAGCTGAATGTTGCGTTTGGTATAGGTATTTAAATATTTTGTTGTATTGGTTTGCGATTGTAATTTTGTTAGCTTTTATCCTTCTATGTTTCAAATTTGTATATATAAATTATATATATAAAATTATATATATATATATAGTTATGCGTTTCATGTTAACTTTTAATATCGTATTTCAGTTTTAAAAATATAAAAGATAAATATTAAATTTTTCTTCTTTAAAGAGATGTTGTTTGTAGTTTAAGAATTGTGTAGTGTTTAAATAAATGCTGATATATCAAACATAATAAAGATTCAAATTTTTTTAAATGATTATAATGTGTTATTTATTCAATCGCAACAAAACTTGATGATCTTTTAATGTTTATCCAATGTAGAAAATAAATATTTATACAATATGGAAAATTTAAAGTGATTTATTATACAAAAAGATTCCCAAAATTTGAAACACTTTCATTTAAAGATTTGATTTTATGTATTAAATGTTATTGATAATTTTAAATTTAATTTTCCAAAATTATAATGCATGTTACCAAACAATCTGCTTATAAATACATTAAGTGTAGCAATTTTTAAAATAATGCTTTTTATTTACAATTTTAAATCGAAAGAAACATATTTACTTCAGAATAATATTTTAATTATGAATTTATTTTGGCAAAACCCATTTGTTCAGAAAATTGTGCTTTAGATTTTAGCTACTTTTAAAAATATTAATAAAATTTATTAATTGTTATCATAAATTTCTGAGTGTATAACTTTCCTCTTTTAAAAATAAATCCTCACAAATATTTTATTTTGTTTTTGATTTCAAATTATTGATCATTTAATCTATTTCTTGAAATTGAAATTTTGTAGTGTGTATTGCATAGTAAGAAAGTGTGAATAAAATAATAAATTTTTCCTATTGCATCTCATTGTAAAAAATACCCTTCTGGTTGTAATTATTTAGTTAATAAATTAAATACCTCAATTATGTCTATAATTTGTAAATTTTGAAAAAAAAAAAAACGGTAAATTTGGCATCAATTAAAAATCATTTTAATTTTCTTCTTCCATTCCATAATCCTCCATGTAGAGGACAGATTTTCAAACTACTTTAAAAATTTATTTTGAAACACGTGCACGTTCGTTTCAAAATAAAGTGTCAAATTAAAATCTAACAATACAACAAAAACAAGTAATATAAAAAAAAAAAATTAAGTCAATTCCTTCTTTTTTTTTTTCCCACAATATTGCAGGAAGTCCTTTATAAATAATTTTCATTCATTTTTTTAAGTTTATCTGGCACCATCTATTGGTATATATATGCAACTTAAATCTAAAAAAAAACTTAATTAATTAAATTTAATTACTGAATTAATATTTAAAAAACTGTATTAACATCAAGTGTCATCCACTACAAGTTCAACAAAAATTTATTTGAACTTGAGTGAATGAATAAAAAGTATTTTATGAACGATTGAAAATTTAAACAAGATATATATAGCGAGAGTGTGAGCTAATATAAGGAATTGCATAATCATATTTAACAGGCACACAGACTTCCGATGTTTGCAGTAAGTATGAAGTGAAATCTCTGGTTAATTAAATTGTAGGAATTTATGCAGATGCTGTTAAATATCCGAATAACATTCAATGGATTAATTAGTAGGTTAGAAATGTATATATTAAAAATTATTTAATATTTTGTGCAATTTTCCGTAAAATTAATCCTAATACATAAGTAAAACTTTAAAACTATAAACCACGGTGGATTATCCTTTTAACTTTAATGTAAATATATTTTTAAATATTTTCTGCTGAATTTACTTTAAACTGCAACTACCGCTCTAATTTGTACAGGTTTGCAAAAAGTGGCCAAAGAGTAACATATCAAATCTAACCAGAATTTACTTGATAGAAATAAGTGGAGAAAATAAGGTCCGAGAATACGCCCCGTGACAATATTGGACATTTATTGTTTTTTCAATAATTGTTGGATTATTTGGTGTTAAATATTAATAGAATACTGCACGACACTGTAGTTGGCATAGCAACACTTTTATCTTACTAAGAGATAAACATTTTTTTCTCCTTTCGGATACGCATTATTTGAACCGAAAACAAACTTCCAATTCCTTATTTCCTCTGCCTTGCTCATTTTTAATTTATAATTTAAATATAAAATTTTTTTTTTATTCTGAATTCCACGTATACCTGGTATTTTCTGGCGAAGTAACGTATAAATTAACGATACAGAAAATATATTGTATACATAAGTAATTATATAATAAATATATCATATTACAACGATGTAAAAAACGAACTGTAATGTTCAAAGCGCGAAAAAAGCAACATTTGTATTTTATTCTGAAATCGGCAATTTTCACATTTATGGATGTTTTTTTTTTTTTTTTTGCAATGAAACGCTTCAGGTTTGTTTTTTAAATAGATATATAATTGAAATATGCTCAAAGAACAAGTGTTAGTTATATAGACTAACAGAATTTACATATAATTTGTTAAAAGAATATAAATCAAACCAAAAAAATAAAGCAGATAGCATATTTGGGACAAAT
>BPLR01010467.1:0-21954 GCA_021605095.1 Caerostris extrusa | reverse complement strand
ATTTGAGTTTTGTGAAGCTCCGTTAGCTTCTATCTTGGATTGTCCAATGGAAACATGAAAGAGCATTGCTTGGGAAAGAAAGCGGAAAGACTAAAAGGAATCTTGCCCAAATACTAAAAAAAGTTTAATAGAGTGAGGTTTTTTTTTTTATTATTTTAATAATAAGTTATGAAAGTCATTAAAATACATGAGAGAGAATTAAAATAAATAATAGATACATGAGGATTTGAGTTTTGTTGTAAGTGCTCTACACACAATTTGTCTTTAACGAGTATATTGACAGCGTTAGCTGCCATGCACTTCCATCTTGATGACTGCATTGAGGATCATATTGTGAGAGAAATATGGCTTGCTCAGTATATAAAAAAAAAAAAAAAATAATCGGAATTTAAATACAATATAGGATAAATAAAATTACAAATAGAGAGAGCTGATAAAAATATTATTTAGTTAAAATATTCAGTGAAGTACGCGGGCGTTTATTATTGATGGGAAGAGTGATGTCATAATCAGGAAGGCGGGTTGAGCAGAGTATTAGGATTGTTAGGAACATTATTATAAAAATTAGTTGCGAGCTTGTGAATAAAATATTTAATTGAAGGAATTTCCAGAGCAGCGAGAATATTTGTAAGTGATCTAATTCGTAAGTAAATTTAAATATGTGCACCTAATTTGCATATACATATATGTACACATCATGGAGATATAAGCTGTCATTATGTGGATCAAATCAACTGGTTAATCAATAATAGTAATATGTTTTACAAATAAAATAGCAAACATATGGTTATCTGACAATCAACCCAAATCAACTGAACACCCAAAATGAAATCAACCCAAAATTTCACAGATAGTAAGTCATAAATGTTTCTATTATTTTGTTTTCAAACCCATGATAGAGTTCGATAACATCCTGTTGTAGTGCGTATGAATTGAAGGAAAACAAAATTATACAATAATAAGAAATACAGAAAAATGGCAACAGTACAATAATTAGATGCACCTGTTGTGTAGAAAATATAATCGTTGGAATGTGAAGTGCTGGGTTATTCAATGGTAACTTTGCAAACTGACAGTAAGGAACCAAAAATAATCGTCATAACTTCATTTTAGAGCATAATATTTTAACTTTTTCGGAGTAAAATTTCTTGAAAATATGTCTGCTTCTAATAGCAGTCCAACCAAAGTATGGAAATGTTATGTATGTGGAAGAATATTTGCAAATCTGGAACAATCGAAAGGACATTGCTATCAACAACATCGAAACCTGCTTATGTGTGCGATCTTTGGGGCAGAGCAATTAAAGATTTCAGTAACTTCAAGAGACACCAATTGATTCATACAGGTGAGAGACCTCACTTTTCGACACAGCGGAAAAGCATTCGCACGGAAGGATAAACTGAATGATCCAGAAAGAAATCATGTAAGAAATCCTTATTATTGTAAGGAGGCAGGACAGCTTTCAAGTACCAACAAGATTTCGAGAGACATTGGTTAACTCATACAGTAGGAAATCTTCACGTTTGTGAATTATGTAGCAAAGCATTCCTATGCAACAGTAACTTATCCTGAATGAGTTATCATATTCATGTGTAAGACCTCATGTTTGTAAGTTTTGCAGTACAGCATATGAATGCAAACAAGAATCAAATTGGAAAATCGTTCCTGAAGTTCGCCTGCCAACACGAGTCGTCCGCTCATCTGGAGACCCGTGCCAGACCTCATGCGAAGACAAATTAACAGACATAAAGTAATCTGGATAATAATAAGGATGTACTATGAAGAAATTTTCTCCCAACTCCTGAAAGGCCATAGATGACATATTTTTGTTTAAAAACATTATGAAAGCATTTTTAACTTGATAAATGAAATAAATCTGGGAATATCATTAATTATTCTGTGTAAAAAAAACATGATTGGTAAGAGAACAACACTCGATGTGTTTTTCCAGTAACAGGCCCGTATTTTGATAAATTTGTCAGAGGAATTATTTAATTTAAAAAAAAAAAACTATTAAATTTTATAAATGTTTTTAAGGATTTAAATGTCATGAAATATGTGCAGTGAGAAATTGTTTTTAGAAGAATTGTATTTTTAAAACTTTAAGAATTATTATATATAGTTCCTTTTAGGTTTTATAAACAATTTTAAATTATTAAGATTAATTCATATTTGATTTATATTCGTTAAAATTTTAAATATTAAAAAAGCATACATTCATGTTTCACAAAACTGTACTATTTTTTACTTACGAATTTGTGTTACGTTCGTGTTTATAAATGTTTTGTTATATTTCTTTGTATGCGTATTGCTGCTAGCTAAAATCCTTCTGTATTGTTACTTTCATGCACAACGTAATTAATATAATATTTTTCATAAAGCTGATGTTTCAGTTTTAAGAATTTTGTAGTTTTAAATATGTGCTAACATGTCAAATAAAGATTCAATTTCTTAAAAGGGTCGTAATTTGTTGTTAATTCAGAAGTAACAAAACACATTTTATTATATAAAAATTATTACAAAAGGATATATCGTACTAAAGGCATTCCATAATATTTTAAATGTGAATTAATTTTGAAAAACATTTGTTAGGAAAATTGTTCTTTAGATTTTTCCGTATTTTTAAAAATGTAAATAAATCATTATTTTTTAAGCTTAAAATTCCAAGTGTATAATTTTCCTCTTTTAAATATAAATCGTATCGAAATTGCTATTTCTTTTCAGTTTCAAATGGGTGTTCATTTAATATATTTTGGGTAATTTGTTATGTTATACAATGGGATTTTATAATATAAAATATTGTAAAAACGAAAGTATATTTTTCGCAGATTGATCTCAAGTGTTCAAAGTTGATCGTAAATTACAGCTTTTCAGGCTGTAATTATGTTTTTAACAATAAAATACTGCATTTATATGTTTACAATTTGTAATTTTGTCATAAATTGAAACGGATTTTAATATTTGTCTTCTTTCGTTCCGTAATCCTCAATGCACAGGACAAATTGCTGATCAATTTAAAATGGCAATCTAACTATACAAAAAAAAAAATTTACCAAAGGCGGAAAAAAACTTCAAATGCTTGGATGAAGAATGAAGCGAAAATGTTTAAAAATATTATAGGCAGTTAAAAAATTGCTGTTAAATATCCATATAACATTCAGTCAAGGAATTAGTAGGTTCACAAATATTTAGGAAACTTCATAAAGAGTTATTTTATTCAATTTTTCATACAATTCACCCTAACAATAACAGTAATAAATTTCAACTATATAAACCATGGCGAATTATGCTGATACTTTTATGTCGCAAAGAATTTTTCCAATGTATTTTCAATAGCATTTACTATACTTTAAAATTTAGATCTGGATCTAATTTGTCCTAGTATGCATAAAATTGAATTTAGAGCGACACACCAAACCAGAAAATTTATTCTATAGAAAACTTGACTGAACTGGGTGCTTTGAGATGTATGCTCGCAGAGGTTGCTTTACCTCAATTTATCCAAATGCCTTTTGAAATACAGCAGGCAAAACATTGTGGCAAAAGTGATGAAGAAAGCTTTAAAAAGGAACTACTCTAAAAATATTCCACATTCATTCATTCTTTTTATTATAATAATCCAGAGTTCCTTATTTGTATATATATATATATTAGTGTGTGTAAGTAAAAATTAATGTTCTCCCATGAACCTGAAAGTGACTCTCGTCTTGAAATCGTTATACGTCTAAGAACACCGAAATGTTCACCGTTCATTACCCTGATATTTTTTACGTCGAAAATAGTTTGAAAAAAATATTTCCACAAGCATTTGCTTTATTTTAAATTGTAGGTATCGATCTAATTAGCCCTAGTGGGAAGAAAAGTGACCTTAGAGCTACATGCCAAAGCAAATCAGTATCTTTGATACAGAAGTGGTTTGGTCTGTTGCTCTACGGTCATTGTGTGCATACTTTAGGCGAAATAGATCGCGACATACAGTTTAACGACGATTGCTAACAATTAAAAAACATCTATGTCATCACCAGGATTCGAACCTGAGGCAAGAGCGCTATTCAATTGGTTACCAGGCCGCAGAAAAGTAGAGGAGAAATTAAGGTCGAGAACAGGACACGTGACCAAGTGATGAGGTGTCCAGCTAATGTAAAGGAGTGCTCATGTTAGAATATGATGTCGACGTATGTTGCCGTCAAGGAATTAAGTAACGCGGAGATTAGTATGAGAAGGAAACACGCTGTAAAATGCATCTGACATCGACTTTTTTTGTTTAGTGAGAGTTTTATGTGATTTCTCTCTATGGTATGCTGATTCGGAAAAGTTATAGCGAAGGCTTCCCTGCAACACCCATAGACAGCGCTCTCTGGTGCATATCAGACGAACAAGAAAATTATAATATTTTTAAATTTTAAGGTCATTTCTTTACGTTTGGCTTGACACATTGTCATTTTTTTGCACACTTTGGCCTAATTAGACCGGGACCTGCAAATTAAAATTAATTCAGAACCACTAACCAGCATCTATACCATCGCCAAACTTGCTTAGAAAAGCACCCATTTCACAAACTACGAGAATATTTAAAAGAAGTATACTGGAGTCGTATCTTTTATCAATAATTACTTATTTGATCCTTTTATGTCTATATTTGCAATTGTAATACAAGGGATTTTATAATTAAGTAGAACTTTATTGATAAATCCTTTGTCTGAGTTTAATCATTTTCACATAAGAAAGATAATGTAATATTTATTCTTCTTTCTCTCATCAACAAATCATCTCGCATTTCCTTTAAATATATTTTGTTGTTGTTCTGGGATTAGCCAGTGAGCACCTATTCCGTAATTGCTGTAGAAAAATTATCTATATTGGTTTCGGAACACTTAAAGCTTGTTTTAATTTTATTTAGACATGTACAAAAGTATACATCTGTACTTTTTACTTGTATTTTTATTCCGTTTTTAAATATTATTCGCAACTATTTTCTTTGACTATTTCTGACTAAATAACCGCGATATTTTATCAGGATTTTATGCGGTGTTTTATTATATATTATTGATTTATATATTTTTTACATTTTTATTTTACTCTTTTTGAACATGTAAAATAATTAAAGTATTTTTATTTTTTATTTTTTTCTGCAGTAGAAGACATTCAAGTCAAAGTAAATTTGAAGAATCAGCATGCTTGTAATACTTACACGGTTACCTCTTGAGTATGCAGATGAAAAATGAAAACAATTTTATGCGAGCCAGAGTTAAGCATTAAAAACGAAGTGCGGAATACATAAGATCTAATTTGAGATACCCATATAGAATCGAAATACAGTTGCTAAATAATAAAATCATGACATCAAATTTGAATACATAAGATTTAGGCGCCTCTGACAGACCATGATGGGAGAGTGGCTACCGCTCTGGCGCTCGATTCCGCATATTTCGGGTTGGAGTCCCGGCGGTACCATGGATGTTTATAATGGTTAGGAGTCCACTTTAAACTGTAGGTCCCGGTCTGTGTAGCCTAAAAAGGGCGCACAAGATGATCGTAGAGCGACAAACCAAACCAAATCATAGGTACATAGGACTGTGTTACTACTATATTTTGGCACAATACAATTTATTTAAACTCAGTGGGTCACTGACCCCATCCCTGTTTACACACAGGGCAGAATTTTTCTATAGGCTAACTAGGCTTCCGCCTAGTGCCTCAAAAATCAAGAGGGGCATTCATTCAAATTGTTAGCAAAATTAGAATTACACTATTCTAAAAACAATAAACACTAAAACACTGAATTAAAAATAAGGAGAAATTCTACACATACTTCCTGTTTCTTTGTAAATATTGTGTTTGTTATGTTTGATTAGTTATTGTTACAAGTACTATATAGGATGCTGTGAATAAATGTCCAAATAAGTGCTCTCGACTTTTTTTATTTATTATCCGTGCCACATTTTTTATAAAGATGAGTACCCATCACAATATGGTCCAATTAACATATTGATATATATCACAGTGATGATGTGTTTCATTATCTCTCATGTAATTTGCGAACTTAAAAATGGGAAGTGAAAGGGCCTCATAAGTGGAATAGCCTAGGACCTAATTTCATCTAAATCCGACCGTGTATGCACATGGCAAATAAAATTGAAAAAGAAACATAAAAAATTATGCATATTCTTTTACCTAAAATATAAAATCGATAGAATTTCTAAAATTGGTAATCTTAGGTTATTTTTTGTTCATGATATGAAGATAGCACTTAAGAATATTTGACAATTTATTAGTTTGAAAAATCGAATTTTATTAAAAAAATTCAGTAATAAATTGTGAAAAAATTTCAGATTTTAGTCATTTATGATTATTTTATGATTTTATTATTCTATGATTAAGTTCATGATATAGTGCGTACTTCATAAAGAAAAAAAAATATTAAAAAGAACTAATGCAAAAAACGGCAATACAAAATATGAACTAATTTGTTGTATAAGAACATGTTCAATAAATCTCGAAAAGTTGCAAGTGATAACTGCATTTGAAGTACAGAATTTTAAATTTTCATTTTTTTAATTAATCTGAGTGGCAAAGTTTTAAGTATGTCTGACTCGGATACCACATCATCTGAAGAATTATTCAAGTGCATTAAACGTTGAGACAATTCGAATTTCAAGACAATTTAAAAGGGCATTTCTCCAAAGAACATCTGAAAAATCGTCACCAATGCTGATACTGGGAAAAGACATTTCCATCTAAGAGTCATGTGGAGAATCATGAGAGAATCCATACAGGTGCGAAACCCTTTGCTTGTAAACAATGCGGCAAAAAATTCAGTCTAAAGCACCAATTCAACTATCATAAGAAAATTCACACTAAAGTAGTGAGTCACATCTGTGAAAAATGTGAGAAAACATTTAAATTCATTCGAGAGAAATTTGTGATTGATCATAAGAACTTTCACACTGGAGAAATGAATCATATTTGTGAAGAATGTGGTAGAGCATTCTCTTACAAGTCACAACTCACCGCACATAAGAAAACTCATTCTGAAGAAAGATCTCACGGTTGTGAGACGTGTGGAAAAGTATACAAATTCAAATACGATTTGAAGAGACATATGCTGTCTTGTGTCACAGAGAAGCCTGGCAAACTCGAAGAAGGCTTGTGCTCGTCAGACGATTCATCTCCAACTCATGAGGACAATCCTAACACATCTCAAAACTAGTCAAACGCCCCTAGCAGAGTGAAATATCATTAATGACAAAAGGAATACAATAACAATAGAAAACAAAATTGATTTTTTCATTGAGATTTCACATATGTAAAAATTTCTCTTTTCTATTGAAGCTTGCAATATTTTTATCCAGAACAATGAAATTAAAATAAATAATTAGCTCTAAATTGAGCCAAGATTGTTGTAAACGTGTAAGGTAAAATTGTATCGATGCTTGTTCAAGCGTGTAAAATGTAACAACCATTATGTTTAATGCAGCATTGCTAATGTTTTAAACTGAAAAATAATTTTTAATGTGTTTTTAAGATATTTGACTTGAGTTATTCAACTGTCTGAAATTGTTTTACAGTATCATAGGTTTTTTTTATTTTTATTTTTATTTGCACTGGTTATAATATATCTAAATTTAGTTCACCAATAAAATTTTAGATTCTCAAAAGTATTGTTATATTTATTTTGCAATATACGATTCGTTAAGGATAAGTTTGTGTTTTGCAGATGTACGTCTTCTTGTTACTTCTTATACCACTTGGTCGACAGCAATATTAAAACCAATTCCATGAAACCATTGATGAGTCGTGATAAAGGTAAAAAAAATCAGTTTATTTTCGTCCTTTTACTTTGCGGCACAAAGACATTTGGTACCCAAAGGGAGAAGTCTGACTTTACCCCACCCAGTTATACCCGGACACTGGGTACCCATTTTAGTCGCCTTTTACGACATGCATAGGTTATAGTGGGGCTATTCTAACCCGGACCCACAAGGGACAGATAGATGTATGTAAATACTTACATTAATGCTAATTTATTATTAGGGCAAGAAATTCTATTCTGTTCAGGCCTTTTCAAATGGCAGTTTTTTTTATATGCCTACTTATATTATCACTATTTATAAACATATGCATAACAATTGTACAGAGAATATTAATCTTTTTTCCAAATTTCGTGTTTGTTTTAAATATGTATGTTCCTTTACAATTCTTAAAGAGCAAATAACATTTTATGTTTTAACATTATATCTTATAATTCACACAAAATAAGAGATTATTTTTCTAAATTTATGAGAATAAATCTGCTAGCATTCCAATCAAAATTATAAAATTATTTCATTAGCAATACTGATTAATTAGTACCCACAATTTCATTACAATCGGAAACTGCCGAGTTAACTATATTTTTAAAATATTACGCGAGTTTTTCAATACTTTGGCAAGAGTTATTAATGTTAATTATTTTACAATTTAATTTACTATATCCTACGAAAAATATAGTTTGCTGTATAAAAAAATTAAATTATAGTTTAATATTTATTTGAATTTAAATGTATAGAAAATCTTTACATCAGAATAATTTAAAGCGACAAGATTTAATAACAAAATAAATTTGTTAGGTAAATTATTTTGACTGCTGGTGAATTTTGAAATGTTCATAATTTTGTAAAATATTTTCTTACATTTCTAATTTTTAATCATCATATATACCTTTAAAAATAAGTTCAGTCATAAAATTAGGAAGTATAAAAATATTTAAGTCAATATTCATAAAATGACAGAGTTTTTGTAAAAAAAAAAATGATATTGCATCATTACTCTTTATAAGGATAATGATTTTCTTGAGTACTATTAAGAAATTGAGACAGATGCAAGAAGTCTTATTGTTTTTAAAAAATAAGAAATTAAACCAATGATAATAATTTAAATGGAAATTAAAAAGTATGGGTTTATGTTTTATTCATTTAAAAAACACTTACTTAAAAATGGGCACCTATAAATATAAACATATTATAATGAATTTTTAGCTATATCGTGGCATTTTTGAAAATTATAGCAAAAAAATCTTATTAATTCTTTATTATTATTTTTTATTTTGAGCGTTGCCAAAAATTAAGAAAAAAAATTATGTTTATAAAAATTAAATTAAAATCTTATTATTTTTATTTATTTCTAAATTTAATTTATTTTTAAATTTAATCAAAATTATTTAATAATTAATTCAATTATTTTTAAATTTATATCTCTTGTATTTATTATTAATTAGATATTTTTATTCATTTTTTTAAATTTAATCAAAATCTTTTTCTTGCAATTAAATTTTACTTTAAAACTAGTAGGCTCAAAAATCGTCTGCTAAATAATTAGGAATGACGTCACGGCATTACAATGACGTCATAACTTCTTTCAAAATCGTATGAAAAAGAATTACTAATAAATAAATGGTGTTATAATTCTTGACGCGTTCCATGTTTGTGTTGCCTTTTTGTGCCTTGCATGCACATTTAATATTTATTTTATGTCTCCATTTGTAAACATTTGGATGAACAAGAAATAAGAATTGTTTTTTTAATCGTTTCGACAAATTTTCCTGAAATAAAAAATGTAAATATGCTATTATTTATTTATTTGTTCTTGAACATTTAAAAGTTCATTTACATGAGTTGGATTTATTTAACTCAACTACTTGCTTCTAAATTCTTATTACCTGAATTTGAATTTCATTCTATTTTGTTGTAAAATTCTTTTTGACTCTTTCTGCAGTCAGTTATTTTTTGCATGTCTTTGATTAATTAGAAATGTTTAAAAGAATAATATATTTTTTAAATGTCATTTCTAATGATGTTTTATGTTACATGGTTTATTGTAATTAAGAGTAAAATTCATTTAATGTATTTGTAATTTATATGTAATATCGATTTTATAATAATATTATTATTTTGTTAAGATTATTATTTATTAATGTAAAGCAAATTAAATGAAAACTCAAATGACTAGAATAGAGTTATATTCGTCAAAGGTCATCTGCTAAAGCATTACTGATGACGTCGTAACATTAAAATGACGTCATAACTTCATTCAAAAATCGTATTCAAAACAATTAACAATTAATAAATGGCGTTATAATTCTTAAAAGCTTCATATTTGTGTCTTATAATTCACATTTAATAAGTTATTTTATTTTACAATTTGTAAACATTTGGATGAACAAAAAATAATAATTGTTTTTATTCGTTTCCCGACAAACATTCCTGAAATAAAAAAAAAAAAGATAAATAAGTTCATTTATAGGAGTTTAATTTATTTTAATTCTAAATTACTTTTAAACTATTTTTATTGGAATTCCTATATGAATTTATTTTGCCTTATAAAGTTTTTTTTTTTTTTTTTTTTTTTTTTTTGACTATTTCTGCAGTCAATTATTTTTTGTACCTCTGTGGTTAATTAGAAATGTGTAAAATAATTTTATTTTTTAAATACCATTTATGTTTTATTTACATGGGTTATTGTAATTAAGAATAAAATTTATTTAATGCATTTGTGATTTAAATAAAATGGATAATATTCATATTTCTAAATTTCTTTTAAAAATTATTTTGTATGGAATAAGGATAAAATATGGAAAAAATTCTCTCATCTTCGAGACCATAGGTACATAAGACTGTGCTACTACTATATTTTGGCTCAATATGACGTATTTAAACTCATTGAACACATCCCTGTATTCATATGAAAAAAAAATTGCAAAAAAAAAACCTCAAAGAATCATGTATATTCTTTTTAATAAAACTATAAATTGATAGAATTTTTTAAACTTGATTATCTGTGTTAATTTATGTTTAGGAAAATGTAGTTAATATTTAATAATTTTCAAATTTATTAATTTGAATAACAAAATTTAATAAAATTAACCTGATATTTCAATAATAAACTGGGAAAATTTTTGAAAACTGCATTTACATACACCCTTTTAAATTTTCAGTTTTTTTAAATTAATCCTTGTAGCAAAGCCTTCGATATGTCTTCGTCTGATACGACGTCATCTGAAAAATCATTCCGATGCCTTACGTGTGTCAAACAATTCGAATTTCGGAAAGATTTAAAAGAACGTCTAAAAAGCTTCACCAGTGTGGATACTGTGAAAGGGCGTTCCCTTCTAAAAGTGACGTGAAAAGACAAGTGAGAATTCATACAGGAGACACACCCTTCGTTTGTAAAACCTGCGGCAAAAAATTCAGTCTAAAGCACCAATTAAAAAGCCATAAGAGAATTCACGCTCAGGAAGTGAGTCACGCTTGTGAAGATTGTGGGGAATTATTCACATTCACTCGAGAGAAATACGTCAACGAACATAAACAATATCATACAGGAGAAAGGCCTCATATATGTGAAGAATGTGACAGGACATTCTCTTACAAGTCACATCTCTACGATCATAAGGAAAGTCCTTTTGAAGGAAGACCTCACGTTTGTGGCAAGTGTGGAAAAGTTTTCAAATACAATCACGGTTTGAAGAGACATATGTTGACTTGTATCACAGAGAAGCCTGACAAACCCGGAGAAGGCATCTACTCATCCGAAGGCTCATCTGCAACCCCTGAGGATACGCCTAACCTATCTGAAAACTAGTCGTAACTTTTGCGGAGAAAATATAATTTTAATAGAAAATTAACATAGTAGTAAATGAAAAAAAGTTTATTGTGTTTTCAAAAATTATAAAATTTTATTTTTCTTGTTACTGCCTATTATATTATTTCTTATGCAATATATTGAAATTAAAAAACATAATTCTGTCTCCATTGAGTCAAGATTGTACTGCCTGCTTAACTTAAAAATGTATTGAGGCAGGTTCAATTTTATAAAACGTTACATCAATTGGACAGAAAAATTGTGTTTTTAATTAAAAAAGACAGCATTATGTTTTATGCAGCATAAGTATTGTTTTAAATTGAAAAAAAAAATTTAAAGGATTTTTAAGATTTGACTGCAGGTGTTCAACTGTCTGAAATTGTTTTACAGTATTAGTGATTTTTACAACAATCTTTATTTTTATATTGTACAAGTTTTAATTAATCTGAATTTATTTCTCAATAAAATTTTATACGTGAAAAAACTATTTTTGTTTTTGATTCCGCAGTTTTAAATATACAGTGAGCCACAAAATTGAGTATACACCTCTAAAACTTTTAGACTTCTTCCAATTACAAATTAAATATTGATTTAAATAGATAAATTTTTTATCCTAGATACTTTAAACTCTGCTTTAGCATCCTATAATAACACAATTCTATAGTTAACTTATTTATTAAGAAAAAAAGTTAAGCAATACGAAGAAAAGATAGAAAAACATGCCACAAAATTGAGTATACTCTTCTTATATTTGTAAATTATGCCACCACTTTTTTTCGTTTCAAATTTTCTTTAAGGAGTTTCAGGTGTAGCTGCTGCTTATAACACGTGCTATTGCAACGCTTTTAAATAGTATTTTTCTCATTAAAAATCGTAAAATGAGCTCTCGTAGAGAAACTACTGAATCTGAGCATTTATTGGTTGTAAAATTGTCGAATGAGGACAAATCTCTTCGAGAAATCGCTTCGTTGATTGGTGTAACTCATGGTTGTGTCCAAAAAAATACTGCAGAAGTATAAAAAAACTGGATCTGTGGCCAATATTCCTGGAAGAGGACGTAAAGAAATACTGAGTACTACAGGGAAGAGGAAGATCATTCACTCAGTAAAGAAAGATCTGAGGGTGAGTGCCTCTAAACTAACTTTATCGATGTCCTCTACAATCGGGGAAAAGATCTCAGTTGAAACAATTCGACGTACCCTTCACCAATATGGGTTTCATGGCTGTACACCAATACGAAACCAAAACTCATCAAGTATGTGAATAGACAAAAGAGAGTGATTTTCGCCAAAGAACATCGTTTAAAGCCTATTTTCTTCTGGAACACTGTAATATTTTCTGAAGAAAGTAAGTTTAATCTTTACGGAAGCGATGGACGATTTAAAATATGGAGAGAAGCTGGGAAAGCACTGGCACCTAAAAACACCATTAAGACAGTCAAGTTCGGCGGTGGATCTGTCCTCGTTTATGGTTGTATGTCGGCTGGAGCAGTTGGAGAGCTTGCTCTTATTGATGGTATTATGGACAAACATGTACATTTGGGGATTTTAAATGATAACTTGAAAAAAAGTTCCTGTATGTTGGGGCTTGGGTCAAGCTTCATATTCCAGCAGGACAACGACCCCAAGCATACAGCGAAGATTGTGAAGTTATACTACATTGCAAGAAGCAATTACACACTCCAGCCCAGTCTCCAGACCTAAACGTCCTCGAAAATTTGTGGTCGCAATTAGAGAAAGCTGTACATGAGCACTAAATCACAAGCAAGGAAGTTCTCAAGAAGGTTCTGAGAGAAGAATGGGCTAAAATTTCTGTTGAAACCACTAAAACACTAGTAGAATCTATGTCCAGAAGATTATAAGCTGTAATTCAAGCAAAAGGTTATGCAACAAAATATTAATTTGTACGTTAAAAGGAAATTAATAAAGGTGTATACTTATTTTTGTGGTGTTGTTTTTCCTCTCGTCTCAGATCTTTTATTTTTTTCGTAAAAAATAAATAAACGTAACAATTTTATAAGTATAGTACGGTAAAGCATAGACTAAAGTATATAATTTAAAAATTCAATCATCTTAAAGCAATATTTAATTTGTAATTGCAAAAAGTCTTTAAGTTTCTAAGGCGTATAATCAATTTTGTGGCCCACTGTAATTAGTACTATTTTGTGTTTTGCAAATGCATGCAAAGGTATTTTCCTACTAGTGCAATAATGTCTATTCTACTAAAACCTTTTTCAAATCATATTTATTAATTATATTCACGCTATTTATAAATGTATACATAACAATCCTACAGAGGATATTAAACATTTTAAGAAACTTCATTTCTATTTCAAATATGTATGTCCTGTACAATTCTTGAAGCACAAATAACATGCTATAGTTTAACATAATACCTCATAATTCATACAAAATTAGAGATTAGGATTCTAAATGCATGAGAATAAAATGACTAGCAATCCAAACTTATAAAATTTCATTAACAACGCTGATTAATTTGTAACCAGAGTATTACTAAAATTGAAATGTTTAACTAACGAGTTAACTAAATTTTAAATATATTAAATGAAATATTATATAATTAAGATATTAGCGTTAATTAATTAAATATTTATTTTATTTTAAACTGTACTTTATTTTATATTGCATTTTTTGCTGCATTAAATATATTCATTTTAAAACTATGATTTAAATGAATTGAAAAATATTAACATTAGAACATTTTAAACATTTCCTCAATAAATTTTAGATTAAATACTTTATATTACAAGTATTTTACGAAATTACATGTATTGATTGTATTTCAATTTTTTAATAATATTTATTTTTAAAAAATGTCCAGTTTTTAATATCCAGTCTTTAATTTAAAGTGATGTTCAGAAAAGTTCTTGTTAAGACCTTATGACACCTCATTGGTTTCACTGCAACTACTCAATGGAGAATAATTTTTTTGAGAAACTTTTTGCCTCTGTTTTTAGAGATGGTTTCATTTTTTATCAGCATTTTATAACATAAATAAAAATTGTTTTATTAATTGGTCTCTTCAAAAATAGAATCCAATAATTTTGCTTCTTATCCAATACTATTATCATCAAAATCAAACAAATAATAAGGAAAATTAGTTATTTTTTTCTGTTAAATTAAATAATTTTATTTTCAATAGTTCTCTGAATCTAAAAAACATGTATGAGTCGTACTTTGTAAGAACGTTAATAGCGCATCAAATTAATGTACACGTATTTATAGTGAATCATGTATTTTAATTTTAGTGCTTTTATATCAATATATTTTTCAGATATTATTGTACGCATCTAAATTTCTTTCCGCGTAAGCATGCGCAGATTACTAACATACTCGATGCAATTCGTAAGGGAGTGAACCACTCAGTTGTCGCGGATCACGCGCGTAGTTTCTTTTCTGATTATTATCCAACTGAATTTATTGAACAAAAAAAAAAATCTTTCCGTAAATGTGTCGGTTTCGATTTTAAACATCTGAAACTTATTTTAACAGCATACATAATCTCTAAAAATTTTATAAAAAAAAAAAAAAACCTGTATTAGTTATTGAGATTCGTGTTTAATCTCCATTAGAAATTAGAAAGCTGGTATTTTAGTCGTTCTCAACATTCATTAAATTAGGGCCTGAATAGCCGAGTGGTTAGCGCTCTGGCGCTCCATACCACAGGTTTCGGGTTTGAGTCCCGTCGGTGCCATTGATGCTTGTAGTGGTTCGGAATCCACTTTAAACCGTAGGTCCCGGTCTAATATGATCGCAGATTGTGTCGGGGGCATTGTTACTCCGCGTCTGTGGCTTATGTTCAAGTCTGTGGCTTATCTTCAAGTCTGTGGCTTATCTTCAAGTTCAAGTCTGTTGCTTATCTTGGGTCATGCAAAGTAGGAAAGTCTGCGCAGCGCTTGTCTTAAGGCATCCAAGCCCAAGCTGTCTAAGTGTTTGCCAGCTGCATTAGAAAAAAAAAAAAAACATTCAACAAATTTAAAACAACAACTTTAACTCATTGTTTTCTGAAAATATCTTTTATGATATCAGTTTCCCATGCCAATAGTTTCAAATAGGTATACATTCATCTTCCGGATGCAGCTTAGGTTTCTGTATTCTATCAAAAATGAAAAAAATACTTGCGCTATTGAAATATAAAATTTTAACCTTAGCATCGATTATGAAGAGAAAAATCCAAAAACATGGAATACAATTTATCTAAGTTTTGTTTTTGAAATAATATATTTGTGGCTTTAGTAAAACTGGTTATTAAAATTTAACAAGCATTTTTATCTTATTGGTTATAAATATAGTATATAAAATGGGCGCCATACTTTTTTTAAAATACTTCGTAATCGTTATCAATAACATATTTTCGCCTTTGAATATTAAAATTAGTTTCCAATGGAGTTTTTCTGAAGAAAATCTACTAGTCTCACATCTCACTGATTTGCTCCATAAACAGCCCACCATCTATCAAGGAGAATTAGGATATTGCCCACTAAGAAGGCAACCAGTTTTATCTAACCCTCGATTACGTCAGGTTCGAATCGTGTCTGTGGAATGGATGTTTGTTAGAGGTTTGGAATCGAAATAGCCTGAAGTGTGCACAAAATGACTGTAGAGACAAACCAAAACTTCTGTAACGCACGCATACTAAAACTGAATCTGACATGTATTCCTCCTTCTTGCTACGAATGAAAAGTTTAAAGCGATCAAATGTATCACCTCGGTTAATAAATTACGATTTCGATAGGAAGCAGAATTCGTTTTTAACTCTTACTCAAACTATTTTCTATGACTATTATATTGACTAAATAACTGCGATTTTGTTACTATCATTTTATGTAGTGTTATTTTATTTATTTTTATTAACAGATGCTATTTATCTGTTTTTCGTACACCACAATCAAATATGTTTAATTTTGTTTTTGCTGCATAATTAAGTATAAGACTAGCAAGACCTGTTTTTAACTAAACTGTTTTATAACTGAATTAAACACGTCTGCCATTGAAAAATGAAATACTAAAGGCAACACTTGTGGATGTCTCTAAAAATTAATATTTCAAAATAGAGATGCAATGAATTTGTTTCCATGCTTTCTGCGATGATGGACTTCAGCTTCGAATCCTGTCTGTAATGGTCGTCTGTAGAAAGGTTGTTTGTGAGTGGTTCGGAATCCACTTTAAACTGTAGGTCCCTTTCTAACTTGCCTAAAGTGTGCACAAAATTACCGTAGACAGACAAACCAAACCTTCTCTAATGCCAGCATACTAAAACTCAATCTGATGTATATTTCTTCCATTTGCTGTGAATAAAAAGTTTAAAGCGATCAAATGTATCTCCTCGGTTAATGAATTGAGGTTTCAATAGGAAATAGAAATCGGTTTTTTAATCGTATTCAGAACTATTACCATGGACAATTTTTAGTGACAAAATATCTGCGATTTTATCAGGAATTTATTTTTTTCTTTATTTCATTTATTTATGTATCTGTCTTACTCTTTTCCAAAAAAGAGAAATAATTGAGATTTTTTTATGTATATATTTTTTTAAGACAAGGACACAAGCAAGTCCTTTTTTAAAAAGAAAAGTAAATTTAAAGAAATTTAATGTTTGTGATATCAGTCAAAATTGATTTCCATTCAGAAATCAAAAAATTGTGCAAACCTTTTTAACTAAAATATAAAATGGATAGAATTTTTAAACTTGTAATCTCAGTTTAATTTATGTTGACAAAAATAGATGTTATTTAATAACTTTTGCAAATTTACTAATTTGCAAATAATGAATTTTATAAAAATCAACCCACAATTTCAGTTATAAATAGTGAAAGATTTTACGGATTTAAGTTTCGAATCTATGATTAAGTTCGTGATATAGTGCGTAGTTCGTTAAGAAAAAAATTGCGTCAAAAGAATTAATGTAAATATAATTGGCAACACAAAATGTTGAACTATGCATATTATTTACCATGTTCAATAAATGCCGAAAAAATACAAGTGATAACTGCATTTGCCATATACTGTTTTAAATTTTAATTTTGTTTAATTATTCCGAGTTGCAAAGTCTTCAATATGTCTTCTTCTGATATGACACCATCTGAAGAATCCTTCAAATGCTTGAAATGTGGAAAACAATTCGAACTTCCAAGAGATTTAAAAGAGCATTTCTCCAAAGAACACCTGAAAAAGCGTCACCAGTGTAGATTCTGTAAAATGACTCTCCCATCTAAATATCATGTGGAAAGACATGAAATAATTCATACTGGAAAGAAACCCTTTGCTTGTAACTCCTGCGGCAAAAATTTCGGCGAAAGGCAGCAATTGAAAGACCATGAGAGAACTCATACAGGAAAAAAACGCTTTGCCTGGGAAATCTGTGCCCAAAATTCACTCAAAAGCATGTATTGAAAAGACATGAGAAAATTACCGTACCGTATATTAATAACGTAAAAATATACCGTAGAGTATATTATTAAATGCAGCATGCCAGGTGTATCTGGGAGGAACTCTCCAAACATAAATTTCTTTAGCTTTACAAATAAATTATCATGTTACATTGAAATTGATTATAAAAATCTCTAATCCTTATAAATGTCGTCAAACCTCAATGATTGTTCTAAAAAAAACATTTCTTAAAAATACAGCATAATGAACAGGATTTTATTTCATCATCAAAATTCTAAATTCTGGCCAAAAATATGATTCTATTAAATATAAATCAACAATTTTAATTTGATTTTTTTCTAGAAAATTTCTTTTAAGATATCAGATTCCCATGTAATATGCTCCAAGTATGCAAACGTTTATCTCCCGGATACTACTTAGTTTTAGAGATTCTGACAAAAGGAAACAACATTTGTGCTATTGCAATGGCAAATTTTAATATTGACATTGATTAAGAAACGAAGGAATTTAAAAACATGGAATGCGGTTTATATAATTTTTGTTATTTGTGGTTTTTATTAAAACTGAGTATTAAAAGTTAACAAGCATTTTCTCTTTTTGGTTATAACTATCAAAGCAAATGTAGTATATTTAAAAATGTACATAATTTTTTTTTAATATTTCAAAATCAATATTTTCAATAAAATAATGGCGACATTGAATATTTAAATTAGTTTTAAAATGATTTTATCTAAGGAACATCTATGACTCTCATATTGATTTGCTCCTTAACAGCCAGCCATCGAGCAATGAAAATTGGGCTATTGCCTTCAGGGAAGACAACCTGTTGAATCAACCCAGTAATTAGGTGGCGCGATGTAGATAAAAAGGTTCACACACCAAGCAGCCTGAATACTGATGACAATCGCTGTGCAGGCATTGAAAACTTAAAAAAATGTTTCTTTTTCTCTGAAATCTGCGATTAGAAAGGACGTCAAATGTGGAATAGAACTTACACTTTTTTGACGAACATTATATCCTTATAACAAAATCATAATTTTTCACATTATTCTTTATCAGGAGTTTGTCAGTTTAGAATGTTCATAAGTTATTTGTAAGCGAATAATTTTAAATTTATTCTAAACAGTTTGAAATACAGTGAGCCACAAAATTGAGTATACACCTCTAAAACTTTTAGACTTCTTCCAATTACAAATTAAATATTGATTTAAATAGATAAATTTTTTTATCCTAGATACTTTAACCTCTGCTTTACCATCCTATCATAACACAATTCTATAGTTAACTCATTTATTACGAAAAAAAGTTGAGCGATTCGAAGAAAAGATAGAAAACCATGCCACAAAATTGAGTAAACATTTCTTATATTTGTAAATTATGCCTCCACTTTTTTTCGTTTCAAATTTTTTTAAAGAGTTGCAGGAGTAGCTGCTGCTTATAACACGTGCTATGGCACTTCAACGCTTTTAAATAGTATTTTTCTCATTAAAAATCGTAAAATGAGCTCTCGTAGAGAAACTACTGAATCTGAGCGTTTATTGGTTGTAAAATGGTCGAAAGAGGGCAAATCTCTTCGAGAAATCGCTTCGTTGATTGGTGTAACACATGGTTGCGTCCAAAAATACTACAGAAGTATAAAAAACTGGATCAGGTGCCAATATTCCTGGAAGAGGACGTAAAGAAATACTGAGTACTACAGCGAAGAGGAAGATCATTCACTCAGTAAAGAAAGATCCGAGGGTGAGTGCCTCTAAACTAACTTTATCGATGTCCTCTACAATCGGGGAAAAGATCTCAGTTGAAACAATTCGACGTACCCTTCACCAATATGGGTTTCATGGCTGTACACCAATACGAAACCAAAACTCATCAAGTATGTGAATAGACAAAAGAGAGTGATTTTCGCCAAAGAACATCGTTTAAAGCCTATTTCTTTCTGGAACACTGTAATATTTTCTGATGAAAGTAAGTTTAATCTTTACGGAAGCGATGGACGATTTAAAATATGGAGAGAAGCTGGGAAAGCACTGGCACCTAAAAAACACCATTAAGACAGTCAAGTTCGGAGGTGGATCTGTCCTCGTTTGGGGTTGTATGTCGGCTGGAGGAGTTGGAGAGCTTGCTTTTATTGATGGTATTATGGACAAACATGTATATTTGGGGATTTTAAATGATAACTTGAAAAAAAGTGCCAGTAAGTTGGGGCTTGGATCAAGCTTCATATTCCAACAGGACAACGACCCCAAGCATACAGCGAAGATTGTGCAGTTATACTTGTTTTACCATTGCAAGAAGAATTACACACTCCAGCCCAGCCTCCAGACCTAAACGTCATCGAAAATTTGTGGTCGCAATTAGAGAAAGCTGTACATGAGCACGAAATCACAAGCAAGTAAGTTCTCAAGAAGGTTCTGTGAGAAGAATGGGCTAAAATTTCTGTTGAAATCCTTAAAACACTAGTAGAATCTATGTCCAGAAGATTGCAAGCTGTAATTCAAGCAAAAGGTTATGCAACAAAATATTAATTTGTACGTTAAAAAGGAAATTAATAAAGCTGTATACTTATTTTTGTGGTGTTATTTTTCCTCTCGTCTCAGATCTTTTATTTTTTTCGTGAAAAATAAATAAACGTAACAATTTTATAAGTATAGTACGGTAAAGCATAGACTAAAGTATATAAGGTAAAAAATTCAATCATCTTAAAGGAATATTTAATTTATAATTGCAAAAAGTCTCTAAGTTTCTAAGGTGTATACTCAATTTTGTGGCCCACTGTACATGATGATGTTGACGATTGTTTGAACTCACTGGCCTCGTCAGGGCCCTCATCTCCGGTGGTGACAAACATAAAAAAAATGAAAACATTAGAAATGCCCAGAGGTAAAAGGAAATCGTGAGCATTGAAAAAGTCCAAAAATTCAAATGCTTACCTACATAGTAGATTGAAATAATCTTTACAGACTTATTTGGACCATTGCCTAAAAATTGGAAGAAGCAACCAATGGAATTTGATTATACAAAATTACACTGCACAATGAGTTGAGTTTTTTTTTTTTTTTCTTACATGAACAGAGCGTGGTTATGGCATAGCACTAATCGAGAAAGATATGTCGTTTTCAAAATGTAATGCCGGGTCTCACAGACGAATAATCTTTGTGTGCTTCAAAAAGCTCTTCTACAAGAGCTGCAATGTCCTCCATTTCTGGCTTCATGCTGGGAGGTTGGTGCGGCCAGAAAGGGGAAAGCAATCGCTCTTTTGTTATATGACAACAGGTATTACAGGACACTATCAGCGATCTCTTTATACAGACTAAACTTCCTCAGAAATTGTCGAGACTTCTGCTGTGTTGTTGAATGACATTTTTTTTTTTTTTCATTTTATTATCTTTTGATGTTTGTCCACATTCAAATTAAAATACAATAAACAATGTTACATTTTTAACCTTATTTCCTCCTATCACATAATTCAGTTAAGTACGTCTCCCATTGAAAATTGAAATCCTAAATGAAATACTCGTATTTGTCACTCAAATTAGAATGAGAAATGGCGGTGCATTGTAAGAAAATCTTCATTCCGTACGTGAAACTGACAGACTAAACCTGAATCTACTATATATTTCCCATTCTTGCAGAGATTGAAAAATTTAGCAAAGACCAAATGCTTTTCTTTTAAATGAGATTTCCATATGAAATTGAAATCGGTTTTTAATTCTAACTCATAATTATTTTAAATGAATAATCTTATTGACTGCGTATTGTTATCAGGATTTTATTGAGTGTTCATTTTATTTTATTTAATTACTTTTATTTACAAATACATATTTTACTCTTTTTCTAACACAAAAAATAATTGAGGGTATTTTTTTTTTTTTTTATAGCATAATTATGCAGAAGAAGAACAAAGTCCTATTTACAAAAAGAAAAA
>BPLR01010466.1:0-19047 GCA_021605095.1 Caerostris extrusa | reverse complement strand
TGACAATCTTGAACTTTTCCGGGTAAAGGAATTCTTATTCGGTGGCACTTCATCAAAGGCTTATTTCCCCTTTCCCGCATACAAATGAAAAAGCAATTTCCTGGAATAACTCAAAACAGATAAAGAAACCCCGCAGGAAATATGCGATTTGTCACAACCCTTGAAAGAAGTTTGGGAGTTCTCTTTCCTCAAAGAGTTTTGTTATGATTTAACGAGTGAGACGGTTGGGCTTCTGTGATTAAACATCGCCTCTCTTGTCAAAAGCTTCTCTGGCTGATAAAGTGGCAACTGGAGATTTGAAATGCAATTGTTGCATATGAAATGAAGTGCAATTGTTTGTATTGTAATTTTATTAATGCTTGATAGGGATTTTGTTTGATAGGAATTGAATTATTAATAGATTACTTTAACGCTAAAATTATGGCATTAAATTTAATTCATGCAGTTTTCTAGCAGATGACGTCACTAGTATCATGAATCATCAATGAATAGCCGAGTGCCTAGAGCTCTGGTACTCGGTGCCACAGGGCCCTTCGGATAGAGAGTCCCGGTCGGGCCACGGATGTTTGTATTGATTGGAAGTCCACTTTAAACGGTACCGGTCACTTTACCGGTCTAATACAATCGTAGAGCGCTAACTTGAAGTTTGGTTAGTCTTCAGCCGTCGTGGTCCATCGCTAAAGGGTAGGTGAATATTAATGCTTTACAGCCATGGACCTGTCGCCTGTGACGGGGGAATTTTGGACATGTATTCTTTCCTATACCAGGAGGATTAGTAACAACAACATCAAATTGCCAACCGTTTTATGTCAAACAAATGTTATTCTACTTTGATATTTAATATGTGTTATTCTGTACAAGTATGAATAACATAGTTGTTTTATATTCGAAAAAAAAAAAAAAAGCTATGTAGGAACAACTATTCTAGGAACTGCTTTTACCTGCATACAAATTAAAAAGCAGTTCCTGGAATAATTCAGAGATAAAGAAACACCGCATGAAATATGTGATTTGTCACAACCCTTCAAAGGAAGTCGGGAGTTCTCTTTCCTCAAAAGAGTTTTGTTATGATTTAACAAGTGAGACAGTTGGGCTTCGGTGATTAAAACATCGCCTCTCTTTGTCAAAAGCGTCTCTGGCGGTTAAAGTGGCAATTGGGGATTTGAAATTCAAGTGCAATTGTTTGTATTGTTATTTTATTAATGCTTACAAGAGACTTTCTTTAAAAGGAATTACTAATAGATTAGAATAATACTAAAAGTTTTGGCGTGTTAATTTTATGTATTAAATTTCATTCATGCGGTTTTCTAACATTTGGCGTCACTAGTATTATTGCGAGATGAAACAAACTAACAGCTATTTTATGTCAAACAACTGTCATTACTTTTTGATATTTAATAAGAGTCAATTCGGCGATGTATGAATAACATTGTTGTTTTTAGTTTCGAACATGTCAAATGTTGTACCAAAAAAAGGACAGTTTGGATTTTTTTAATTCGGAAGAAAACTGTAATTTAATCGCATCGAATTCTTATAAATGTGCTGCCTGATGACTAATTGTCTAGCGCTTTGGCCTTTGGTACCGTAGGGCTCAGGTTCGAATCCTGACGGTAGCATGGATATTTGTGAGTGGCTCGGAATCTACTTTAAACCGTAGGTCCCGATCTAATTATCCCAAACAAAATGACCGTAGAGCGACAAATAACTGTGATGACTGACAACGACCGTATGCACAAAACGACCGTAGAGCGACAAACCAAACCAATCTTATAAAAGTTTATGGAACAAAAGAAACATACCCCAGTTAAAAAGACTTGCCAAAAATTAATTTTAACGATTCAAAGACAGTGAATTGTTACGTGTCATCAAGAGCGTTCTGGTGAGTCAAAAAAATATCGTGAATTGCTAAAACCTAGTTAAACTATTAGCTTGATGGCCGAATGACTGGTGCTCGGTGACATAGGTTACGGGTTGGAAATCCGGGAGGGCCATGAATGTTTGTAGTGATTCGGATTCCACTTTTAATCTGGATGGTCGTAGTGGTTCGGATTCCACTTTAAACCATAGGTCCCGCTGTACTAGGACTTATTGGGCGTAGGGCTGACAACCCTTCCCCTTAAACAGATGACATCTCCGGCCCTGTCATTTTGTCATTTCAACACCAATTTGCTTTTGCTCAGGAATGTGATAAAAAGCTATTTCACTTTTGATTCTCACATGAGAAAACAATTAAAACTTAAAAAGATGTTTGATGATCATTGTTGTGCATTTATTATTTTTACTGCAATAAATGCCTTATGCAAAAAAAACCCAGCAGGAATTAAGTGTAGTAACTTATAAAATCTCTGAATGCTAATAAAGTTATATTATATATAATACGTCTTCTGCAACATCATATAAAGTTCAATGGTATGATAAAAAAACGCTAAGCAATTAGTGCCGTTTCACCACTAAGCTGCTTTTGCTGAAGAATGTGATGAAAACCTATTTCAATTTTGACCCTCGTATGAGAAAAATCAGGGAAACTAAAAGTTGTTCACCCGTTGGTGTGAGTTTCGCATAAAAAAAAAACCCTTCAAATTATAGTCATAGTAAATAGCCAAACATGCCTTGCATTCTGTTCATATAATGAATTAATTTTTAATGCAAAATAAACAAACATTTTTATATATTAAGGATAAAAATAGTCCAACTAATAATTTTTTTCTTTGCTAAAACATGCCCAAAACAATCGTAATCTTTACTAGGTAATTCAAAGTTCACAAAATAGAACATCATCAAATACTATTTCCCTTTTATGAATATAAATGTAAAAGAAGATCCCGGAATAATTCAAAAGATAAAGAAACCAAGAATGAAATATGCGATTTGTCACGACCACTTGAAAGGAAGTTGGGAATTCTCTCTCAAATAAAGAGTTTTTGTTATGATTTAACAGGCGTGACAGTTTTGCCAGCGAAACGCAGTAGCTCCTTTATCCAATGCGTCTCTGGCGGTTTAAGTAGCAATTGTGGATTTGAAATGAAATGTGAAGTCTCATGAGTAACGAATACAATTTTATTTGTGTTTTGGGAGGAAATACTTTGCTTCCTATGTGAATGACAAAGCATGTCGACATTAATCTTGTTGATTTCAATGGCGGAAATTTTTCGTTTGTTCAGTTTGTGTTTTTTTAGTTGTAGAGATGAAAAGAGAAGGATTTAGTTGATTGTGTTACATGGCTTTAAAAACGGATGAGAACACGATGTGTTTCATGGGAATTGATATGGATTTATTATGTTTCTTTTTCAAATGATATAGAATGTAATGAAATGGTACATATCTATAAATCATTTAGTACGAAAGCATTGTAAATAGTTTCATTTGGCATACATTGCTTTGTAAAAGATATTCTTCACATTATTTAAAAAGCTTTAAATGATTAATGGTGTTTTGTAATGTAACTATGTTTCTATTTCTTAGTTTTCGTTTTCTATTTTTCTTTTGTAATTTTTTACTTTTTGGGAAACAGAATAAGCTCATCAAAAGAAAAATTCATCTTACTTATACACAAAGATTATAAAGGAAAAATGGTACATTAAAGATAACTTTTGTATAGAAATTATTAGTATTACCACGTTGCTAATTTAACGATAAACGAATTAATTAAATGGCAAGTTTTGAAAATTTGCTGTAGATAAAAAATTTTATAATGGTAACTTTTAAATTATTTATGAAAAATATTTAATTTTATTGCAGTGTTACAGTATAATATGCAAGTCAAATGTTAATGAAAACATCGCTTTTTCAAACCTTCCTTTGAAGTTTTTTTTTTGTTGTTGTTTCTTATCCTACTTGGTAGAAATCTAGACCAAGGCCATAAGCCCGTAACTCTACAGTTTTTTAATGTTTCTAAATTATCATAAAATAATTTATTATTATTATTATTTTGTTTAAAGTGTCATGTTTTTGAATTAAAAACAACAGAATATTATTTCCTTAGACAATATTAATGCTAATCTTGATAATTGTACAACCAATCATTAAAGTAGACGCATACGTGATTAAAAAATCTCAATATACAACAATAAAAGATTACATAATTAACGTATAAACAGCAATTAAACATAATTACTTACCGAACAAAGTGATTTATATAGTCCAACTAATAATTTATTTATTTGCTAAAGCATGAGCAAAGCAATCGTAATCTTTACCAGCTAATTCAAAGTACACAAAGTAGCACATCGTCAAATACTATTTCCCTTTTATGAATATAAAAATAAAAAATTGTAAAACTAAAAATAATGTATAAATAATTGTATGAATGATAACTGTAAATCCATTTATTAAAGTAGATGCAGCAGTTATTAGAAAACCTTATTATACAACTATAAAGACTAATTACTGAAAAACGACAATTAAACACTATTACTTTCCCACTTCCCCAAAAATTGGTTTATATAATCAGATTAATAATTTGTTTCTTTACTTAAATATGACCAAAACAATCGTAATGTTTACTAGGTAAGTTCAAAGTTCACACAGTAGCACTCCATCAAATACTATTTCCCTTTTATGGATATAAATGTAAAAACCCAAAAGACACAGAAATGGAGAATGAAATATGCGATTTGTCACGACCACTTGAAAGGAATTTGGGAGTTCTCTCTCTCACAAAGAGTTTTTGTTATGATTTAACGGGAGAGACAGTTTTGCCGGTGAATTTTCGGTGATTAAACACAGTAGCTCCTTTATCCAATGCGTCTCTGGCTGTTTAAGTAGCAATTGTGGATTTGAAATGAAATGTGTTACGAATACAGTTTCATTTGTGTTTGGGAGGAAATACTTTACTTCCTATGTGAATGAAAAAGCATGTTGGCATTAATCTTGTTGATTTCAATGGTGGAAATTTTTTGCTTTGTTCAGTTTGTGTTTTTTTTTAGTTACGTAGAGATGAAAAGAGAAGGATTTAGTTGATTGTGATACATGGCTTTAAAAACGGATGAGAATGTGAACTGTTTCATGGGAATTGATATAGGTTTATTATGTTTCTTTTTCAAATGATTTAGATTGTAATGAAAATGGTATAGGTCTGTAAATGACTTTAGAAAACATCGTCATCAGTTTCATTTTGGCATACGTTGTTTTGTAAAAGATATTTTCACTTTATTTGAATTGCTTTAAATGATTAACAGAAATTTTTGTTGTAGCTGTATTTCAATTTCTTAGTTATTGTTTTTCTATTTTTCTTTGTAAATTTTTACATTTTTGAGAAATAAAAGGAAAACACCAGGGAAAAAAATTCATCTTATTTCTGTACAAGTGAAAGGTTATAAAGGAAAATTGGTACATAAGAGATAGCTTTTGTGCAGAAATTAATCGTATAACTATGATGATAATTCAGTAATAAACTTTTTCTTCTTCATTGGTGCAAGAACCCAATGGTGGGCAAGGCCGTCTACTTACAGACAGAGTGCGAGACAGATTTGATATGGTTTGTCCGCTATACGGTCATTTTGAGAAACTTTCGGCTAACTAGACCAGAACCTACAGTTTAACGGGGATTACGAACCACTCAGAAATATCCATGCCACCGCCAGGATTGGCACCTGAAACCTGTGGTATCAACGGTCAGAGGTTCGAGACAAGAGATGCTTTGATTATAGGGTAGGTATGACATTCCTACGCCCAACTGTCATATTAGACTAGAACTTAAGGTTTAAAGTGGATTCCGAACCATTACAAACATCCATGACAACGTCGCCAGGACTCGAATTTCAAAGCCTGTGGCACCCAACGCCAAAGCTCTAGTCACTCGACCATCAAGACTCTCAGCGCTAAAGAGTCAAGCAAAGAATATCTTTTGTTTTTATTTTTCCTTCAGAGGTAGATTCAAGAGGTTTGGTTTGGTTTATCACTCTACGGTCAGTTTGTGCACATTTTAGCCTAATTACACTCATGTCCATAAATTAAGGATAATTCAGAATCACACAGAAATTGAACTCTAAAATAAAAAATTTTCACCTGTAGAATTATCACACACATCTTGAAGAAGAATATGCAAATTACAGGAAACCACCAGATGGCGAGGATAGTACGTCACAAGGACGAGAGTGTAAGAGAGGGGTATATAAGGAATGGTGGCAAAGAAGTAAAATTGTTCAAAAGCGCTATTAAAAGCCTTTCAGTGCAATAACCGCATAGTTATGGCACAAAGGAAGCATTTGGATGATTTTTACGTGGTAGAATTATCGGACGACTGGAATGTGGACGTACCCAGCTGGAAGTATCCGAGGAACTTGGAATCGCCCAGTGTGTCAATCCCAGGCTTTTGCAACGATTCCAAGATGATGGTAATGTGAGTAGATGTTACAGCACAGGTCGCCCCCGAGTTACAACGCCGAATGAGGACCGGTATTTAGCAGTTACTGCCAAAAGAAACAGACGGAGCACAGCATCAGACCTGTCTCGTCAGCTCTCTTCAGCTACCGGTACGACAGTTTCAAGGCAGACCGTGTACAGATGCTTAGGGCACATTGGTCTATATGCTCGTTGGCCTGTCAGATGTGTTCCACTTACCGCAACTCACTGTCGCCTGCGATTAACCTGGAGTAGAGAGCATGGCATTGTGGACACCCCAACAATGGTCTTGTGTGATGTTTTCCGACGAGTCCAGATTTAGTTTGCAGTCTGATTCACGCCGGACTTTCATATGGAGAGCGCCAGGTACCCGTTACCACCAAGAGAACACCATTGAACAACACCGTTACGGTGGTGCAGGATGGCTCATTCGGAGAGGAATTATTCTTGGTTCCAGAAATGACCTGCTTGTTCAGAGTGTAACAATGGCAGGCCACATCTATCAGGATGCCATTCTGGAACAACATGTACGTTTGTTTCGGGGCGACATGGGTGCTGAATTTCTGTTTATGGATGACAACGCCCGACCTCACCGTGCAAACATTGTAGACGAATGCCTTCAATTGGGGATATCACCCGTAAGGATTGGCCAGCATATTCACCGGACTTGAATCCAATAGAACATGTGTGGGATATGCTTGACCGACGAATTGTAGCCCGTCAACCCCCTCCCACCTGTCAACCGGAACTTCGGAGGGCATTGCTTGATGAGTGGTGTAATATTCCCCAAGATCAGATTGATAATTTGATACTCAGCATGCCTAGGCGTTGTGAGGCCTGTATTGCATCGTCCGGGAGACATACTCCATATTAACCATCATACTAACCATGTTATACTGTTTTTTGTAAATAGGTTCTTTTTTGAAATTTGCTCCAGGGTGTAAAAATCGCAATTTTTATTAATTATGTCAAACATATAGCATCTTTTTTTGCTCTTTACCTTTTTGTTTAATAAATAGACTTTACAAATAAGTCAAATATGTTTTGCTTCTGTCTCTTTCGTTGCCTGAACTTCATTATCCTTAATTTATGGACATGAGTGTAGATCGGACCTAAGTTTAGCATGGATTCCTAACCACTCAGAAACATCCATGCTACAACCAGGATTGAAACCTAAATCATGTGGTACCAAGGGCCAGAGCGCTATCCAACTTGTCATCATGCCGCAGATTCTAGAGGTGATGTTTGAATTAGGAGATGTTTTATTATTTAAGCTATCTTCGATCACATTAACTTCTACAAACCATTTCTGATACGATATTTTTAAATGCACATCTAGATACAATCGTAAAAGTGATTATGTGAAAGGGGGAAATATGATTAATTAGGATACCTAATTTTTATTTTTGTTAATTAACCAACAGTTAATGATTACTGATAAAGGTGATGAGAGTTCAAAGGCTGTGGTTTCAAATGCTCGACACGTTACTAGAGATCTTTTAGACTCAGTGGCAACGTGCGGCGCTATTGAACATTAGGGCCTCTGGCTGCTTTCCTGTAGACACTGTTTCAAAAAACGTGCAGAATCAATGGCGTTTGTGATATTTAGCTCGTTGATCAGACTACCGGTTGGGAGTTTTCTGGAGAGGTTTCCATACGATAGGCAAATGCAGGAGAGTTCCCTCTAAGTTCATCCCTGAAGGCACTGCCCTTCTGCTTCAGCGGCACGGAGCCAAATAAGACTTCTACCTACGAGGTTCGCCATCACAACAGAAGTTGCCCCACTTCCATCCTTTCATTAGAACATACGTGTTGATGGACTTGTTCTAGATGTTGGTGTCGATCTATTGAGATAAGAAACAACTACAACAGCAGCCTGTCATGCGAATCCGGCTGCACCTGCACTAGAATCACAGAATACTACCATAATTTGGAAAGAAGAGTTCCAGAAATTGCATTTGAGGGATATGAACCTCCATCTGGTTCTCCTTACCCCTTCTCAAGGTCAGTGGATGGATCTTGTAGCCTACGAATGTATTGTGCCAATTTACAACATAGAAAAGGGAATTTTTGGTTCAATTTCGCTTAACAATACCATTCCAACAAATCCCAGGTTGCTATCTGCGAGGCTTCTCTAAGACTTAAAAGTTCAAAAAACGTATTTTCAGGTATTTTTGTACTTTTATGTTCTATAATAAGCTGTTAAATTACTTAATAATCTCAAATAACAAGCATCTATTCGAATGAGGGTAATTATTTTGAATTTTTCACATATATAAATGTTTAAAATGTTGAATTTCGACTAATGTTTCAGAATGATTTCTTACTTTTTTAGCTCCAACACTATATGTGTATTAAAAGTTATATTTTTATTTGGTATATTTTATTTGAGCTTCTGAAGATATTGCTATCTTTAACTTATATGTTTATGTGAGCTAGCTATTAAAACCATAGGCATCAACATCTATTGTAAATATTACTTTTTGAAAAATGTGTATAAATAAATTCCAAAATTATTACAGATTTTACAGATAATCATTTTACGTTAAATAAATGTTTATTAAGATTTTTAAATGAATTACGAAGGTGGAAATTTTCCCTTGATTCAATAAAAAAAAGCATAATGCTAGATTTTGTACATTTATATATTTCGTAAGCTATTTTTTCATTCCTATACATTTTCCTTAAACATATTTTTATGTAAGAGCCTACATTTAAATCTGCAATCGTTACAATCATTCGTAATTTTCCATGGTATTATATTACTTTTATTCATTCCTTCTCTTCCACAATGTTTGCTTATAAGTTATGAAAATATTTAATAAAACCGAACTGTGGAAAGAATAAAATCAGCAAAATCCTTGAATTTATTTCAAGGATATGAATACAAAAGTATGTCGACTTATAGGAACTGTAAAACTTGATGATAGAAAGAAAATGTAAAGAGTAGAAACTGAAATTTAATAGGTTTTACCATCATACTTTACATTCTAAAGAATTGCTTTGTGATTCGTAATGGCAGAAATATTTGAACAATCCAAGATTTGTGCAGGATGAGCTATTATTTTAAAGCCTTGCTAATTTTGGCAAATACATTTGTCGCATTAGTACGTCAGATTTATTCATAAAAGAAAAACAAAGTTTCAACACATTAATTCTTGTATTTATACTGACAATGAAAAATAATAAATTTTAAATAATAATGCATACTTATTTTAAGACTTTTTTTAAAAATTGTATTAAGTAAACAATTAAAATACGTTACGCAACACCTTATGGCAATGCATACAATTGAACTTTATCTGCAGAAACGAGGAATTTATTTCAAGGTGTTTATTGCAGAAACCAGTTTTACTCTACACGAAAAGCATCTATGACTGCATTTGACTCTACACTTTACTCATGCATCTGCGATGGCATTTTATTCTAAGCAACAGCATCTGCCACTGGATTTGATTCTACACAACAAGATCTGTGACTACTAAGGAGCAAGCATCTGCAATTGGATTTGACTCTACACAACAAGCATTTTTGTCTCTACTCTGTGACTTCATTTGATTCTAAGGAGCAAGATCTGCAATTGATTTGACTCTAATTGGATTTGTCTCTATACAACAAGCATCTGCCACTGCAATTGGATTTTGACTTACACAACAAGCATCTGCAATTGGATTTGTCTCTATACAACAAGCATCTGTGACTTCATTTGATTCTAAGGAGCAAGCATCTGCAATTGGATTTAACTCTACACAACAAGTATCTGCAATTGGATTTGTCTCTATACAACAAGCATCTGTGACTACATTTGATTCTAAACAACAAGCAACTGGATTTGATTCTACATAAAAATCATCTGTGACTGAATTTGACTAAGCAACAAACATCTGCAACTGTATTTGACACTACAGAACAAACATAACTGGATTTGACACTACAGAACAAACATCTGCAACTTTATTTGACACTACAGAACAAACATCTGCGACTACATTTAACTCTAAGCAACAAGCGTCTGAGTCAACAGGAATCTGAGAATGACAAAAATAGTTACATTTGATTTTGCAAAACAGAGCGTGTAGAATGTCGCACGTGAATTAATAATGTATTTTCAATAGACAATGTTATTTTCAGAGATAATTAAAAAAAATAGATAAAAATTCTGTCCATGTAATAAAAAAATTTGCAGTAAATATGCATTCGGTTTTAACTTAATTATATATATCAGTATTCAACAGATTAATTCATAAGTGAAAATTAAGCTTTTGCACCAAAACTATTTTATTAACTTTTTCTGAAAACTGAGTGGAAATGAATACTTAATTCAAATGAAGTTTTTTAATCATAATATCTCAAAAAATTAGGATGTGCTACCTAACGACCTAGCGCATAAACCTTACTTAGTATGAACTACACTCATGTCCATAAATTAAGGATAATTCAGAATCACACAGAAATTGAACTATAAAATAAAAATTTCACCTGTAGAATTATCACACACATCTTGAAGAAGAATATGCAAATTACAGGAAACCACCAGATGGCGCGGATAGTACGTCACAATGACGAGAGTGTAAGAGAGGGGTATATAAAGAATGGTGGCAAGGAAGTAAAATTGTTCACAGGCGCTTTAAAAGCCTTTCAGTGCAATAACCGCAAAGTTATGGCACAAAGGAAGCATTTGGATGATTTTTTACGTGGTAGAATTATCGGACGACTGGAATGTGGACGTACCCAGCTGGAAGTATCCGAGGAACTTGGAATCGCCCAGAGTGTCATCTCCAAGCTTTGGCAACGATTCCAAGAGGATGGTCATGTGAGTAGATGTTACAGCACAGGTCGCCCCCGAGTTACAACGCCGAATGAGGACCGGTATTTAGCAGCTACTGCTAAAAGAAACAGACGGAGCACAGTATCAGACCTGTCTCGTCGGATCTCTTCAGCTGCCGGTACGACAGTTTCAAGGCAGACCGTACAGACGCTTAGGGCACATTGGTCTATATGCTTGTAGGGCTGTCAGATGTATTCCACTTACAGCAACTTACTGTCGCCTGCGATTAACCTGGAGTAGAGAGCATGCATTGTGCACACTGCAACAGTGGTCTGGTGTGATGTTTTCCGACGAGTCCAGGTTTAGTTTGCAGTCTGATTCTCGCCGGACTTTCATATGGAGAGCGCCAGGTACCCGTTACCACCAAGAGGACACCATTGAACGACACCGTTACGGTGGTGCAGGATGGCTCGTTTGGGGAGGAATTATCCTTGGTTCCAGAACTGACCTGCATGTTCAGAGTATAACGATGACAGGCCACATCTATCGGGATGTCATTCTGGAACAACATGTACGCTTGTTTCGGGGCGCCACGGGTGCTGAATTTCTGTTTATTTATGACAACGCCCGTCCTCACCGTGCGAACATTGTAGACGAATGCCATCAATTGAAAGATATCCCCCGTATGGATTGGCCAGCATACTCACCGGACTTGAATCCAATAGAGCATGTGTGGGATATGCTTGGCCGACGAATTGCAGCCCGTCAACCCCCTCCCACCTGTCAACCGGAACTTCGGAGAGCATTGCTTGATGAGTGGTGTAATATTCCCCAAGATCAGATTGATAATTTGATACTCAGCATGCCTAGGCGTTGTAAGGCCTGTATTGCATCGTCCGGGAGACATACTCCCTATTAACCATCATACTAACCCTGTTATACTGTTTTTGTAAATAGGTTCTTTTTCGAAATTTGCCAACAGGGAGTAAAAATCGCAATTTTTATTAAGTATGTCAAACATATAGCATCTTTTTGCTGTTTACCTTTTTGTTTAATAAATACAAATAAGTCAAATTTGTTTTGCTTCCATACGTCTCTTTCTTTGCCTGAACTTCATTATCCTTAATTTATGGACATGAGTGTATTCAACATCGTGTAACTCAACAACTTACGGTGGCAAGAACTATTCGATATCGTGTAACACAAAACAACATAACGGTGGTAAGAACTTTTCGATATGGAATATGCAACGTAGCAACTTACGTTGGCAAGAGCTATTCGATGTCATCTGCAATGATGAGGAATAGTTTTCAAGTCATCTATTGCTGCGACCAACTTGAATCTACACAACAAGCATCTGTGAATACATTAGACAAAACAGGTGCTTGCAATTGTAATTGACTAAACACATGAAGTATCTCTGAGTATACTGGATTTAATGCAGCAAACGCCTAAGTCTACATTTAGATCTGCACAACAAGCATCTTTGTCTGCATTTGATTCTCCAAAATAAGAGCTCACCACTCCTATAATCATAAAGCTAAATTCTTAACCGATTTCACGAAATGTAAATTTTGATGACATTTATTTCTTCTAGAAAAATAATAATGTTAATTTTTATATTTATTAAAGACCATTTAATTTGAAGTTTACCTTCATTATCAATAAAACCATTTCATACGAAGTTTAGAAAAAATAAATATTTCTAATAGCAAAGAGGGACCTGATCACTGTCTCGAAATGTGCCGGTAGGCCTTCGTCGACCATTGTGCTGTTGCGCCAATGAAGAAGAATAACAATGAGATAATGTTCCTTCTTAAAACATTGATAACTTATGCTCAAATAAACGAAACTTTACTTAAATTAATCAAGATAAAATAGAACTAACTAATACACTGATTTTAATCATTAACAGATTTACAAAATTCGCCATACAACTAAATTAGGATGCGAAAAATTGCTATAGAATAGGGCTAGTTTTTTTCGTGTTATTAATTTTGAAATATGAAAATAATATTAAAATAATACTTTTAAGTTTTGAAATAATTTTTATTTCAGACATTATCAATTTGTATTTTCTCTACAAAACTATTTTAAATTTGATGTTGTTCTCGTTTCTTATATCACTTTGTCGATAGCAACATCTAGACAAAGTCCATGAACTCTTATGAGTTCCCATGAGGTATAAAAGAGGGAAGGGTTGTGGGCAGCTTCTGTTGTGATAGAGTACTCGTAGGTAGAAGTCTGACTTGGCACCGTGTCACTGAAAGTGGAGGGCAGTGAAGGGGTGTATTATTATTTTTCGCGTATCGTATGGGAGAAAACCCGGAAAACTCCCATGAGGCAGTCCGATTAACGAGGCAAGATGCTGAATATCGCAAATAACAGGTGGGCTGAAAGGTTCGTAGGCTGAGACATAGATGGCGCTACTAGTATTAAATACATATGAATTTTAGTTAGCCCTAAACTTCAAAAGAACGTGTATAAATGTGACAGCTGTTGCACTATTAGCATGTGAGTTATAGCATTTTTAGTGAAGCAACTTTTGTTAGTTTGAAAAAATGTATAAAAAGAAAATTCGTATGTTAATAAAGCATTGCTTTTAGGCGAAAAAAAATACTATTGAAGCCAAGGCTTGGCTTGATAAACATTATTCGGACTTTGCGCCAGGAAAATCAACCGTAGAGAAGTGGTTTGCTAAATTTAAACGAGGCGAAATGAACACCGAGGACGATGCATGCAGTGGACGCCCCAAAGAGGCTGCTACCGACGAAAACATCAAAAAGTCCACAAAATAATTTCTGATAACTGTAAAGTGAAGTTGATTGAGATAGCTGAGACCCTAAAGATATCAAAGGAACGTGTTGGACATATCGTGAATGAATATTTGGATATGCAAAGATCTGTTTAAAGTGGGTGCCGCGCGAGCTCACAATCGACCCAAAACAACAACGAATTGATGATTCTAGGCAGTGTTTGGAGCTGTTCAATCGTAATAAACCCGAATTTTTGCGTCGATATGTGACAATGGATGAAACATGCCTCCATCCTTTCACACCGGAGTCCAACTCGACACAGCCGATGAGACTGCAAAATGCTATAACACTAAAAATGCTATAACTCACATACTAATAGTGCAACAGCTGTCAAATTTATACACGTATCTTTTGAAGTTTAGGGTTAACTAAAAATCATATGGATTTAATACTAGTAGCTCCATCTATGTGTCAGTCTACGAACTTTTCAGGCCATATGTTAGAGGCTTCTTGTTTCTTGAAACAGTATCTACAACAAAACAACAAAAAGCAGCCAATGGATTGAACCTCAGCTCTAATGCTCAGCAGCGGAGCTCGTTGCCACTGTGCCACGAGTCGGGCTTTATATTTGTTTAACATTATTATTATATATTTTTATTTTCTTCAAAAAACTTTTCAATGAAACTTATTTTCATGAATTCTCCAAGTGCTTTTTTATACTCAATTAGTGGAAATTTATTTTATTTGAGTCCAAAACTCAACTTAAATTAAATTAATTTTCTCTTAAAATAATCGAATTTCAATTTTTTCCATTTTAATTTATTCAGATGAAATCCATCTGAAACTAATCTCTAAATATAAATATTTTAAAATAAAACGTTAATTTCTAAAAAAATGAAGTTATATTTAAATCCGCCCAGCTAATTTATTAAAATTTGCAACTAAAGGAAATTTAATAATAATATTTATTTATTTTTCAAAACAATAAATACATTCTTTTACGATTGTTAAATTCCTCACAATAATGAATCTTTCATAACAATAATAATTCTTTGAATAAACGAATAACAATCATTTCCATTTTTTTTTTTAAATTAAAATTTCTTATTCATTATCTAAATCATTTGATGATAATGAAACGTTATCTTTAGAAATTCGAACCGACTAATTGAAACAAATATGAACAATTCAGTTTAGTGAATACGATTATATTTGATAATCAACCTATTCCTTATGGAATTATACATTTTACGTTAGAAATCTTTTGACATATTCAGATCTTTATTCGATTAAATACATCCCAAAAGCCTTTTTGGAAATATAAAAAAAAAAAGATCTTTTGTATAACAAACTCACCTTTGCGAATTACAAGATGTAATTTAACGAATTTTGAGAAACATTCATTAGTTAGAAGATTCAAATGCCAGGATGAGTAATTGAAGTAATTGAAAATGGTGTAATTAAATAATCTTCAATTCGCGCTTATTTTTCAGGGGTTGCACGAAACTTTGGTAAATTAGATAAATGGTCTATCGTGGCTTAATTAATTAAGGTGGGAGATTAAATGGTATTAATTATTTATTCTGTACGTTTTTGGTGATATTTATGAACTTTCAAATTGTACGCGTCAGGGAATAAAGATTTAGTGTTTCAAAATTTTTGATATACCCAGATTTCAGATAATTTTTTCTTGTTTTCTTTTCGCTAATATTAAATTTTTGAAGAATGAATGATATTCAGAAGACAATTTTTTCTTCATAAGTAATTTTTTCTTCATAAGTAATTTTTTTTTCCTAATGCAGCAGGCACTTAGACATTTACGTCTTTGATGCCTTAAGGCAAGCACTGCACAGATGTTACTCATTTTGCATTACCCAGGGGCGCGTGTCACTTGAAGATAAACCACGGACGCGGAGTAACAATGCCCCCGCAACGCTCTACGATCCTATTAGACCGGGACCTACGGTTTAAAGTGGATTCTGAACCACTACAAACATCCATGGCCCCGCCAGGACTCGAACCCGAAACCTGTGGTACCGAGTGCCAGATCGCAAGCCACTCGGCCATTCAGGCCCTCATAAGTAATATTAAATTTAAAATAAAATAATTTAAAAAAAAAAAGGTCGATGATTGAAATAAACCAATTTTGGAAATTCCATTGTCGATTAGATTATGAAATAGCTGATAAAACATTGATTTTTCTTTTGTTTTTGAAAAGATAAACAACGGTCTGACAGTTTTTTTTGCACATTTCTAGGTTAATTAGACTGGGACCTACAGTGTAACGTGAATTCTGAACCACTAACAAATATCCATGCCACCGATTGGATTCGATCCTGAAGTCTGTATTACTAATGGTCAGAGCGCTAGCCAATTGGACATCAGGCCACTTAAAACATCAAACGGTATGCTTAATTTAAACATATAATATAGATACTATAATTAGATGTTACTACCGCTACTGTTGAACTGATTACAAATAACCAACTCCTCAACACTACAGTCCATGGTGAACCAAGGTTGTCTTCCAAATTCCAAAGCATTCTTTTTAAGGTTAAGAGTTGTCAATCCTACGCCAAACAGCCATATTAAACCGTAACCTTCGGTTTAAAGTGAATTAAAAACCACTACAAACATCCATGGCACCGGGAGGACTCGAAACCGATACCTGTGGTATCGAGCACCAGCCACTCGACCATCAGGGTCCAATAATTACTTATTATCTCTTTTAAGACTTGCAATATAAAAGTTTGACGAAGATAAATTGACTTTAGCTTTTAAAATTGTTTGGTGAACGTAAGCAGAAGAGGGCAATAACTGAGCAGCAAAAAAAAAAAAAAAAAAAAAAATAAGAATGACTTGATTATAGTTCAAACAAAATTTGCGCTTGAGTAAGACTAAATCGAACAAAAACTATTCTTAGTGCAATTTTTGCGCTATAAAAATTCTTTATATTTTTTCTTCTTTTTCTTACCACTATATAATAAAACTAAATGACATATGAACATATGTTTTATGTCTTCTTTGACTAATGCACTAGCAACTAGAAGAAGACATGAAAATTACGTGTTGTTTACAAGTTAGTGAATTTCTGACTATAGATGGTCATGTCAAATTGTATTTATAAAATTTGATCTATTATTTATTAAATATTACCAAAAAGTATTAGCCATTATATAAAAGGTAAAAGGACCAGGAGGACATACTATAGGTACATTTGGACATTTTTGTAAGGAGGTAAAAGATCTGTTGTATAAGAAATTTTTTTAATGATTTGTATCATTTAACTATATTTAGAGCAAAGCTATCGTGAGTCCCCAAAAAAAAAGCAATATTCCGCTTTCAGATTTGTTTTAATATTTAATTTAAATAATCAAAGAAATATGTGAGGCAGAAACATTGTTGAAAATTCCTTCAGGATACTAGAAAGTTTTGGTTAAATGCCTTTCGAATACCGAATACAAAAAATGCTGCAACCCCACATTCAAATGCTTGCTTCAATTTTATATTCAAGTCCTTGTCTCAATTCTACGTTCAAGACTTTGTTCAATTCCATATTCAAGTTCTAACTTCAATTCTGCATTCAAGTTCTTACTGTAATTCTACATTAAATATTCAAATCCTTATTTCAATTCTTCATTCAAGTTCTTCATTTTTGTAACCAAGTTATTGCTTCAATTCTGCATTCTAGTCCTTCATTTCTATATTGAAGTTATTTGTTTAATTCTTAATTCAATTTCTTTCTTCAATACTGTATTCAAGTGTCAAGTTCTTACTTCAATTCTGCATTCTAGTTCTTGCTTTTCTACATTCCAGTTCTTGCTTCAATTCTGCATTCCAGTTCTTGCTTCAATTCCATGCATATTCTTTCTTCAATTCTATATGCATGTTCTTGCTTCACCCTACATCCCAGTTTTTGCTTCATTTCTACATTCCAATTCTTGCTTTAGTTTTACATTGAATTTCTTGTTTCAATTATACACTAAAATTATTACTTCAGTAATATATTCGAGTTCTAGCCATATCATGTAAACATATCGTCATCATGCTAATATGATATTGGACAAGAGATTTAACGTAATTGCGAGGAAGGATCAGATAAACAGTCATTAGCCTTGATCATTATATTAGGTTAGTGCATAATTATTAGGCGTTTATTTGGCGTGCTATATTTTAATAAAAATTTACAATATTTTATAAATTTATGAATGAAATTTTTTTCTACTTTTAGATTATAAGAATGCGTGTCGATAACCATACCATATTCGTCATATTATGCTGTACCACTTTGAGAAAGGATGAAAAGCAGTGCAGTCATTTCGGAATCTTAAAGAACTTTTCGGTGAGGGCATAATCAGCAGGAATGTTTCACATCTGGCGACACTAGCTTGGAGGATAAGGCAGGAAGAGGTCGACCATCGAATTTCGACGACCAGGCACTTTTGGAAGCCATGGAATAGACGAAAGCTTGACAACTTGAATGCTGGCCGATAACATCAATATCACTATTCAACCATCGTTCGGCATCTCAAGAAGTTTGAAAGTGTATGGAAATAGGCTGTATTTATCCCACGAACTCAGCGAATACAATAAAGCTGAATGTGTCCGAATTTTCATCGACTTGCTTCAACGAAATAAGCGGGGTCCGTTTCTGAAGGATCTTGTCACTGGGGATTGAATCGTGGCTTCTCTTCAAACCCCTCAAAAGAAAGAAGGTCTGATTTCTCCAGAAGTTTCACCAAAATGAATAACGAAGGATGTGCACTTAAAAAAGGCAGTATGGTGTGTGTTTGGTAGACAGAAGCTGAATCATCCACTGGGAAATCATCTTAAACTGTATTTGTTATTGGTGGAACCCAACCCAAAAATGAGTATGAGTATGATTATCGGCACGCATTTTTATAATCTAAAAACTAGAGGATATGTTCATTCCTAAATTTATAAAATATTGCTAATTTTTATTAAAATACAGCCCGTCAAAGAAACACCCGATAATTATGAAACCAACCTAATATTTTGAAGCAAATTTAAAATGGAAATATGAATTAGAAATAGAAGTATTTAGAATCGATATATTGAATGTATATACTGAACACCTATAAAATTGCGCATAAATTGAAATTATTCTGAGTGACATGAAACTTTTTGCTTTATTCTGCACAGATTTTTTTAACTGTAGTC
>BPLR01010465.1:0-123155 GCA_021605095.1 Caerostris extrusa | reverse complement strand
AATAATAATAATAATAAATTTTAAATATTGCTTTTCAAAATTAATTTAAAAATATCTTCGGCAAATTTATCTATACCCTTGAGCTGTAATTCAAACATTTTTTGCACCAGAAATGAAGTTAGTAGTTAATGATCATATATTTTACTCATAGACTTCAAACATGTCAAACAAGATAAAATGTAAGAAAATGTATGTTTTGATTCATTTAGCCAATGGTTTAAACATAAAGTTAGTTTCGTAAATGTGGCCACGATATAAATCTCTTCGTAAATCTATGCATATTTACCTTAACAAAAGATTTCTAAACTAAAATTTTGAAAAGAAATATAAAATATTCGCTTTTCCTTCCCTACATTTTAATTGTGCATTTAAACATTGTAGTACAATAAATATATAATATATATATATATTTCTCTTTTCTTTATTTTTCATGATTATGGTTTTAGTTTTCTGTTTAAAAAATTCCTTTTGATCATTAAAAAATTATAATATTACAACAGTTGTTTTAAAAATCTAATATGAAAATTAAAATTATTGATTGACAAAAATTATTTTAAATTAACTTACCATATTTGTATATGTGGGTGCGCAGAAGATCTACCTCCCCGTGGTGCACCTGGTAACACTTTTTAGTGGCTAAAAGATCTGAAACTTGGCATTTTTGTTAGATTAATGAACTCTGTTTCATCATGTTTTTGTTGTATTATTTTTGTTGTTGCTGTATGTTGTATGTTTGGTTTTTTTTCGTTGTTCTTTTTTTGCTGTAACTGTTCATAATCTGCCATTGGAAATTAAAAAAATATTTGTATATGTTCTTGAGCTATAATTCAAACAATTTTAGCATTAAGAAAAGAGTTTATTACTTAATGAGGATACATTTTACTTATACACTTCAAAGACGTTTGTATACACAATATAAAGATATCATATTTATGATATGATATTTAAATTAAATTCTAACAACAATCGAGCTTGATTTGACCGAAAGGAAACAATTTTATAGATTTCGAAAATGAACAAAATATATTTTTTGTATTATAAATTCAAAAGAAAGACAATCCCTTACAATTACTTTTAATTTTTTAATTTGTTCAATATCATTTAGAGGAGCTACTACTGCATCGCTAACAGAAGATGAACAGAAATATTTATCGAATTAAAAAACGAAACCTAAAGAAAAAGAGAAAAATTTCAGTAGCTTAGAAAAAATTTAAGAATCTATTTGACATTGCTCAGGATTGTGTTAGATTATCAAGATAGAGGGAAGATAAACAATATCTTAGTCTTTTCTTCCTTTCTGCAGTAAAAGTATATTTTTAGGAGACTCGAGAAAAGAGTAATTAAATTTCGATTACTTTCTCTGTTTGCCACGCTGGGCGCTTATCAAAAGCTATTTGTTGTTTGGAGTTTCGTTTCTTTAAATATTTAAATCTATTTGCAGAGATTGAAAAGAAAAAACATTTGTTTGTATGTTAATTTAAAATATATAAGGAAGACTTAGTGGGAATTCGTTTTTTAATTTAAAAAGTATCTTCTCTCAAAATTAGATTTTTACAATGATAACAAAGAAACAGAAAGACAATTCAAGATGGAATTCATGCTGTTCCAAATAGAAAATTTCGAATTTAACTTCAAACAAGACGTTTAACATTCAGAACAATGTAAATAAAAAAAATAATATCTTATTAAATATTCACTCAGTTTTGATTCCAATTATTTACTTTTCATAATAAATAAGTATGGTACTGAAAAACAAAAAAGGCAAAAATAATAATATTTTTAATATAAATATTACTGTGCAGAAATAAATGTAACTTTAAAAAAAATTAAGTGGTTTAAATATAATTCGAAATTACTGTCGTTATAAACTATGATACGTATGATATGAAACAGTGATTCAAACTATTTGTAATTTTTACACCTGTATATTTTACTTTTGTCTTTAAATATTATTAGCATTAAAAACCCAGTTGATTTTGATTTTTAAATTTGTGATGATTATGCATTTTTTTATTAAATAATTGTATTTCATCATCAAATATAATAATATTCCAAATAGTTGTTTTAAAAATATATAGAAAAATGCCTGAAATATAATTTAATAAAAAATTAATGTTAATGATTTGGAAAAAATGACTTAAAAATATCTGAACAGCTCTATATATACTTTGAGCTATAATTGAAACATTCTTGTACCAAGAAATTTGATATTACTTAATGAGGATATATTTTACCATATATTTCAAATATACCAACCAAATAAGAAACAATATACAATATGTAAATATAGTTTTTAAAATATGACATTTTTAAATAAATTAACTACAATAAATCTTAATTTGATGGAACGGAAAGAATTTCTCACAGATTCTAAAAAATGAACCAAATATATTTTTGTAATGTAAACTGTGGAAAGAAAATCATTGTAATTATTTATTTGCTGAATTTGCTTAGTACTATTTAGAGGAACAAACAGCTGTATTTCTAAACAGAAAGTGAAATAGAAAACATTATCGAATAATCAAATAATTTGAAATTACGGATTTGCAAAAATTAATTTAAAAATATCTTATCAGATTTATAAATATAAGCTATTTTGCGCTGAGTAATGAGGATATATTTTACTCATACTTTAAATATTCCAAGCAAGCATTTTGTATACAATATGTAAAGAAAGTTTTAAATGAGGGGCCTGAATGGTAGCGCTCTGGCGCTCAGTAACACAGGTTTCGGGTTCGAGTCTCGGTAAGCTTGGTTGTTTGCGGGGTGGTCTGTTCTTCACTTTAAAAAAGTAGGTCCCGGTCTAATAGATCTTAGAGCGTTGCGGGGCATTGTTACTCCGCCGTGGCTTATCTTCAAGTTATGCACGTCACTCCCCCTAGTATAAAATATCTGTGCAGCACTTGCCTTAAGGCATTTGTTCTTTTTTCCAAATATGAAAAAAAACATTTAAAGTAAATGTAACTACAATAAATATTAATTTGATGGAAAGAAAAAGCAGTTTTATAGATTCTAAAAATTAAATATATATATATATATATTGTAACGTAAATACGTGGAAAGAAAATCCGTGCAAATTACTTTAATTTCTAAATTTTTATTTGTTTTATACTCTATTTAATTCTTCTGTTTAAATTTAAAAAGAGCCATTTAAAGGGAACACACTATTGCATTATTAAACAGAATATGAACAGAAAAATATATCAAATTAAAAAAAAAAGAAACCTAGGAGAAGAAAAAATTTCAATTGCTTAAGAAAAGTTGTAGGATCTATTTGACATTGCTCAAGTTTGTGTTACCAAAATTATCAAGATAGAAAAAATAAACAATATCGTGTTTTTCTCCTTCCTGCAGTAAGAAATAATATTTGTAGGAAATTTTGAAGAAAAGTAATTAAATTTCGATTACTTTTTCGTTTTTTTTGCCACGCTGGGTGCCCAACAAAAGCTGTTTGTTTGGGAATTTCGTTACTTCAAATGTTAATTTATTTGCAGCAATTGGAAAGAACAACATTTGTTTGTATGTTAATTTTTAAAATATATATAGAAAGGCTTAGTGAAATTCGTTTTTAATTTAAAAGAATCTTCTCAAAATTAGATTTTTTACAATGATAACGTTTCCCTAAGAAACGAAAAGACAATTCTAGATAGAATTTGTGTTATCTTAAATAGAAAAATTTCTATTTTAACTTTTATAATATGGTTTTTACTGTCAAATAATAAATAAAAAAATAATATCTTATTAAATACACAACTACTTTTGATTCCAATTATTCCATTTTTCATAATAATATGTATGATATTTAAAACAAAAGGTTAAATAATAATAATTTTTTTTAAATATAACATTACTGTGTACAAATAAATTCAAATTTAAAGTAATTAATTTAATTAAATATTATTCGAAATTATTTTTTTATATTGTGTTATTTTTTTTATTAATATTATCTTTACAGGTTTAAAAGCACAGAATAATTTTTTAAGTTATATTGAAATGAAATCTTCCAAAACAATATTGTAGCTAATATCTTTCATAATATGTTGTATATGTTAATAGCGAAACTATTACAGCTATTTTTCTATATTGTAGAAAAATTCATAAACAAGAAATTTTAAATTTATTATTATTATTATAAACTCATGTTTGTGAAAATTGCAACACCATGAAAGAATCGTCATAATTGAATGAAATTTAATATACAGTTGAATGGTAGTGGTAAAAATAAATGATTAAATGTTCAAAGCAAAAACAATTTCAGTATTTTGTGTAGCCACCACCCATGCCGCAATAAGTGCTGCTACACACGCCGTGGCATGGAGTCAAACAAATTTTGAATGTCTGCCTGAGGAAGAAACATTTCATATTGTTTGTATGCACACAAAGTTCGTCTGCAGAAGCAACAGGACGAGGATCACGAGCGAGACGCCGACCAACGAATCCCACACATGTTAATCGGCGACATATCCGGGGAATACGCAGGCCAAGGAAGCTATACCTGTAGCTCTAAAGAAGGATTGAACAGTCCTAGCGATATGAGGGCGGGCATTCTCCTTCGAAATACAGCGCCTGGCAAGCTTTTAAGGAAAGTAACAGCTTGGGGCTGTGGTGAACTTCACTGATGTACCGGTTGCTGTTCAGATTGCCCACAATTATTAGCAAATTGAGATCGTCCATGATATGCTGTGGCACCCCAGACCATAACTCCGGGTGTTCGTCCACTGTGGCGTTCGATAATGCACGGCTGAGGTAGCGTTCACCGCCATAGCGTCTGACACGAATGCGGCCAACATGGTACCACAAATTAAAGCGGGATTCGTCAAAAAACACGACATGCTGCCAATCAGCACGCCAGTCTCTATGCTGAGCGGTCATAAATAGGCGGCGATGGTTTAGCGTGAAGGGATCCTGTATGGAAGTCCTTGCGTGCAGTCCACGCTGCAGCAGACGTCTATTAATCGATGAAGCACACAATGAAACACCTGTAACTATTGACCACTGTGCTGCCAATTGTCTAGAGGAAGCTGTACGTTCCGTCAGCGCCATGCGGACCAGGTGTCTATCATCGCGAGCTGACGTCACATTTCGTGGTCCACTCCCGGATTTCCGAGTTGTCCGACACTCGTCCGTCCACTCCTTCCAAAGACGCATCACTGTGCTGCTGTTAACACGAGTGGCTACTGCACTATAAGACAATCCAGCTTCACGATGGCCGATGATTCTCCCCGTTCAAACTCTGTAAGTTGTTCAAATCTCGCTCTCTTTCGTCGAAGAGGCATAAGTAACGATTGAGCTAACGTTTACCACTAGCAGATAACCACCGATAACCATACACGCCTCGCTATAGCCGTCTATTTATTCGGCTCCATCCGCCGTTCAGAGGGGCGCTGCTCAGCATACGCATGCGCTACGAATTTGAAATTCACTCATTTGCATATCATGCGCTAATTTGCATTTCCTGAAAATTCAGCTCACTCGCGTAAGTCCTTCATGGTGTTGCATTATGAGTTTATTATAAAAGCCTGTTTTCAATTGCTAAGCATTTCTAAGCCGTATTTAATCAGATCTACTAATTACTGCTTATTGCTTTTTACAAATTTTTTTAAAAATTTAAATACAACTAATAAATATTCTATTATGAACATTAGGGAAAACTTTAATTTAATAAATAAACATATACTTTTGAATAAATCCTTATATTATTCCATGCCACTAATATTGTGTATCTATACAGATATGAAAATAACAAAAAATATGCTAAAGGCAGAAGCATATATTTGTTTATATCAAAAGCAAAATTACTAATTTGAAATAAATTTCTAAAAAATTATAAATATCAATTAGAAAACTTTTTGGAATCCTGTAAAATATGAACTCCTTTAATAAACAAAAAAGTAGGCTAAATAATTCTAATAATTTTCATTTTCTCCATATATATATGTATGTAATAAATTATTATTCTGAGACATATACGTATACTTTAGATAATAAATTTCTGAATAGCATTTTATTCTTTATAGAAATCAAAACCTTGTCAGGCAAAAATATGTTTTCCATGGGCATTTTATTATCTTTACCAATAATTAAATATATATATCATGCATAATTGTATATAAATATTATGTTATTGAGTTCCTTTTTGGAAAATGTATTTAATATAAAATATGTTAATATATAAATATTTTTTTTCCAGACAAGAAATGCATAACTTTTATTAAAATACTAATTTTATAAATATTATACATTTCATATTAATATAATATTATATGCTAATTAATATAATAGTTTCATAATATATATATATATATCATAATATTTTAATGATATCTCTTAGTGAAAAATCATATTTTTTTTCTTCTTCAATCTCACAACAGCCCCACGGTGGGCCAAAGGCGTCTGTTTACTCGCAAATTTCGAGACAGGAGAAATTTCCTTTTTACGGAATAGAGATGTCATCCATAATAGACCGAGTCATGCGGTATAAAAGTGGATTCCGAACCATTACAAACATCCATAACACAGACGAGACTGGAACCTGTAACCTGTGGCACCAAGCTCCACTCAGCTATCAAGTCCCTATTTTTGCGTATCAGTAGAGTGAAATTCAACAAAATATAATTTTAATAAATAATATTACTATACATATTTAATTAAATATAATTTAACATTTATTATTATTTCAATTGATTAAAATATTATTCCTTTTAGTTCAATAAAAATAAATTTCTTTGCAAATCGTTGCATTTAGTGCATTCGTTAATATCCACCTGCAATGCATAATAAAATAATGTTCATTAAATATGCAACATATATTTTATGTTCTTTTACGTCATGTATTTGTAATGTAATTCTCTCCTACATTAAAAGACAGCGCTGCCTACATGGAAGCCTGCAGTTCGATTCTAATATGAGCGATGAAAACAGAATCCTTGACAACTTTTCGCATTAAATAATTTTTTTGGTGGAGGAATTCAAAACGTTTATTAATATTTTTTTTTAGTATCATAATATTTTAATGACATTTCTTAATAAAAAGATATATTCTTTGTTTTTCTTCATTGGTGCAAAAGCCCTGTGGTGAGCCAAGGCATCTACCTAACGGCAGATTTTGAGACAAGAGATGGTTTCTTTTTACGTGATATGAAAGTCAACCCTACACCTAACACTTTACAGTCATATTAGAGCGGACTACTGTTTAAAGTGGATTTTGAACCACAGCAAACATCCTGGCCCAGCCGGGATTGGAACCTGAAACCTGTGGCCAGAGTGCTAGTCACTTGGCAATAAGACCATTATTTTTTCGTATCAGTAGATTAAAATTCAACAAAATATAATTTTAAATAAAAACCTTATTACTAAATTTAAATTTGTTCCTTTGCAAATTTCATTAGATGTAATTTAACATATATTATTATTTCAATTGATTAAAATATTATTCTTTTTATTTCAATAAAATTCCTTTCTTACAAATTTTATATATCATTTAGCATCAATTATTACATCAATTGATTAAAATAATATTAATTTCATTTCTTTTATATTCCATATATAATTTACCGTATATTATTATTTCACTCAATCAAAATAACATTCATTTTAGTTTAATAAACTTCATTTCTCACAAATGGTTACAACTATTGCATTCGTTAACACCCACTTCCATCGCAGAATAAAAATAATATGTATTAAATATGCAACGCATCTTTATGTTAATTTAAGTCATGTATTTATAATGTAATTCGCTCCTACAATAAGCGACAACACCGCCTACAAGGAAGCAAGCAGTTCGATTCTATTGAGAGGAATGCATCGCGTATGACAACCATCAATTGTCCCGCCTTCGAACAAGCATCCGATCCGAGCATCTGCGGCAATTAATTTCTCCCTCCCACAAAATCCACTTTCCGCTCACATCCTCAAATAAACCTCACGCTGTCCTCTGTCATCCCTACGCCCAACAGTCATGCCATACGGTGATCTATGGTTTAAAGTGGATTCCAAACCACTACAAACGTCCATGGAACTACTGGGAGCCGAAGTCTAAACACCGGGGGCACCGAGAGCCAGAGCGCTATTCACTTGGCCAACAGGCCAACAATTTTAATAAACAGTTTCTTACAAATAACATATATAATTTACCATCTATTATTATTTTAATTCATTAAAATAAATTCCATTTAGTTCAATAAATTTATATATAATATAATACCTATTATTGTTTCAGTTGATTAAAATAATATTCCTTTTAGTTCTATAAAAATTCTTCCTTACAAATGGGTACAAGTAGTGCATTCGTAAATACCAACCTCCAAAACAGAATAAAAATAATGTCCATTAAATACGAAACGTACCTTTATGTTCTTTTACGTCATGTATTTATAATGTAATTCACTCACTACATTAAACGACAACGCTGCTTACATGGAAGCACGCAGTTCGATTCTATTGAGATGAATGCTTCTTTTATGGTAACCATCAATTGCCCCGCCTCCGAACTAGCAGCCGAACATCTGCGGCAACTAATTCCCTCCTCCCGCCAAATCCACTTTCCGCTCGCGTCTTTAAATAAACCTCACGCTGTGACTTTATAATAAGCACCCTGTTCGATTTATAAGGTATTCGAAAACTACCAGCGAAAATAGGTGCTTCGATGAAGACAGAAACCTCGACAGCTTGGTTCTGTTCATCAAATAAAATATGCCTCGAAATCGCATTTGATTTCCAGAAAAGAGGAGGGTTTTGCAAAATTCTTTCCGATATAAACTGCTTTTCCCCCAAATACACTCATGTCCATAAATTAAGGATAATGAAGTTCAGGCAAAGAAAGAGACAGAAGCAAAACAAATTTGACTTATTTGTAGAGTCTATTTATTAAACAAAAGATAAAGAGCAAAAAAAGATGCTATACGTTTGACATAATTAATAAAAATTGCGATTTTTACTCCCTGGAGAAAATTTCAAAAAGAACCTATTTACAAAAAACAGTATAACATGGTTAGTATGATGGTTAATATGGAGTATGTCTCCCGGACGATGCAATACAGGCCTTACAACGCCTAGGCATGCTGAGTATCAAATTATCAATCTGATCTTGGGAATTTTACACCACTCATCAAGAAATGCCCTCCGAAGTTCCGGTTGACAGGTGGGAGGGAGTTGACGGACTGCAATTCGTCGGAGAAGTATATCCCACACATGCTCTATTGGATTCAAGTCCGGTGAGCATGCTGGCCAATCCATACTGGTGATATCCTCCAATTGAAGACATTCGTGTACAATGTTTGCACGGTGAGGACGGGCGTTGTCATCCATAAAAAGAAATTCAGCACCCATGGAGCCCCGAAACAAACGTAAATGTTGTTCCAGAATGACATCCCAATAGATGTGGCCTGTCATCGTTACACTCTGAACATGTAGGTCAGTTCTGGAACCAAGAATAATTCCTCCCCAAACGAGCCTCCTGCACTACCGTTACGATGTCGTTCAATGGTGTTCTCTTGGTGGTAACGGGTACCTGGCTCTCTCCATGTGAAAGTAATAATATATATTAGTATACATATTTGTCTATATTTAAAATGTTTCTTATATGTTTTATCAAAATCATTTTAAGAAAGAAAAAATTACTAAACTTTTGAAACTCCGTGTTAAATAAAAACAATTAAACTAAATTAGATGTCTAAAAATATTCCACTTACTTTTCTTTTCAAACAAATTCAAATTCTTGTTGTAATTTATCTTGCTTCTTTTCCCAACAGAAAATTACCAGGGAGTGATAGGACGAAACAATTACAGGAGGAAAAAAGTATCTTCTGCGAAGTGACAAATTTATTCGTACTTGATAGATTGGAAGGAAAAGAAATTCCTGTTGATGCAATTTTTTTGCGAAGACATTGTCGATACATAAGTAAGAATATAAATCTCTCCTATCAAGATTAATTTTTTTTTAATTTAAAGAGTATAAACTTTTATGGTACACTACCAATTAAAAGCTGAACATTAATTATCAAAGAAATCAGAATAATGAGATAACAGCAAATAAATAATTCTACATCACATAAATTTGTAGAATAATAATTATAAAAAGATAAATTGAATTTAAAGAAAAATATAAGTCAGTTTTAATAATTTTTAATTTAAGATATCCGTATTACATTGCAATAAATAGTTGTTTTACAAAAAAATGTTTTTAATCAATTTTACCGAAAATATGTGGCTGAAATAATTGTTGCTATTTTTATAAATTCCCCTGGTGCAGGAAAGCCTACACCAGGTCCAGAAAACCCCACTGGGACATAGCTAAGGGTAATGTGCATTTCTAATTTAGCGAGGTACTACGAGGGCTGAAGACTGACTGAAGTGACATACATACCAAGTAAACTTTTTGTATAGAAAATAGGTTTTAAATATGACATTTAAATTAAGTTTAACAACAATAAATCAATAAATTTTAATTTGATGGAAAGAAAGCAGTTTTATAGATACCTGAAATGATCAAAATATATTTTGTAATGTAAATTCGTGGAAAGAAAATTATTTATTTGCTGACTTTGCTTAGTACCATTTAAAGGAGTACATCACTACATTGCTAAACAGAATATGAACATAAATATATATCGAATTAAAAACAGAAACCCGCAAAACAAGAAAAATTGAAGAATCTTTTGGTATTTCTCAGGATTGCGTTACAAAAATTATCAAGTTAAAGACAAACAATATCGTGTCTTTTCTTTTTCCTGCAGTAAGAAATTATATTTTTAGGAATTCTCGAAGAAAAAGTAATTAAATTTCGATTACTTTTGCATTTTTGCCGCGCTGGGCGCAACAAAAGCTATTTGTTGTTTGCAATTTCATTTTTCAAATATTTAATCTATTTGCAGAAATTGGAAAGAACAACATTAGTTCACATGTTAATTTTAAACGTACAAAGAAAGACTTAGTGAAATTCGTTTTTAATTTAAAAGAATCTTCTCGAAATTAGATTTTTACAATGATAACATATCCAAAGTAAAAAAAAAGACAATTCAAGATAGAATTTATGTTATCTTAACTAGAAATTTCGAACCCCTTATAATAATGTTTTTTAGCTTTCAGAACAATAATTAAAAAATAATATATACAAATAGTTTCGATTCCACTGTTTTAATTTTTATATAAATAAGCACGGTACTGAAAAGAAAAGGCCTAGTAATAATATTTTTGAATATATCATTAGTGTGCACAAATAAATGCAAATTTAAAAACAAATTAAGTGATTTAAATACTTTCGAAATTATTGTTCTTATAATCTATGATTTTTTTGTTTATTATTAATATAATCTTACGGGATTATCATAAGATTATTATAATTATAAGATTATTATAAGATTAAGATTAATATAATCTTAATCTTAAAATAATATCATCTTAATTAATATTAAAGAATGAATATTGAAAGTTATGATAAAATGAAATATTCAAAAACAATATATTTTTTCCATAAAGATTTGCAAATATTTTCTGTATTATTAAAAATATTCATAATCAAGAAATTTTAAATTGTTTATGAATATTATGAATATAAAAGCCTGTTTTCAACTGCTAACCATTTCTGGACCGTATTTGAAGTTTTTTACTAATTACAGCTTACTGCTTTATATAATTTTCTTAAATTCAAATAAAAATTAATAAATGTTCCTTATAAACAATAGGAAAACCTTAATTTTTAAAATAAGTATATTCCTTTGAATAAATTCTTATATTACTCCATGTCCCTAAGATTATGTACAGTATATATTCATATCTGAAAATAACAACAAAATCAAAATGTAAAGCCTATATTTGATTACATCAAAGCAAAATTACAAATTTGAAATAAATTTCTAAAATAAGATTATAAGTATCAATTAGAAAGAGTTTCTGAATCCTGTGAAGTACGAATATGTCCTTAATAAAAAAATGTATATGTTAAATAATTCTATTAATTCGCATTTTATATATATATATATATATATATATATGTGAATAAACATATATGTAAACACAAAAATATATTCAAAATATATATTATTATTGTTGAAATCAAAACCTTCTCATATGTTTTGGCTTTTATTATCTTTAGAATAGAAATGTATTATATTTAACAATTTCTGCATAGCGTTTTATTGTCCATAGATTTAAAAATTTGCTTTTAGATAAGAATATTATGAGATTTGCAATTTAAACAAGTCAATGAAAACTAAATTAAAAATTATTTTCCATAGTATCCTACATAATAAATTTAAAAAATTATTTTCCATAATGTCATGCATAATAAAGTTTAAAATTATTTTCCATAATGCCATCCATTATTAATTTCAAAATTATTTTCCATAATATCATGCATGATTGTACTAGAATAAATAATATGAAAATTTAAGGGAGTTCTTTGAAAAATGTAGTTATTTAATGTTTGAAACAATTAAAATAGCTGCTTAATTCGATTATTCGTATTAAATATTTTTTTAGCAGACAAGGAATTCCTAACTTTTATTAAAATCCTTTAATTTCATTAATAGTATATATTAATATAAGAGATTCATTGATATATATATATATATATATATATATATCATGATATTTTAATGACATTCATTAATGAGAAATCATATATTTTTTGTATCTTCTTCAATTGCAAAACTGCCCCATGTTGGGTCAAAACCGATTAAGAGACAGGAGATGCTTTCTTTTTTACGGAATAGAGAGATGTCAACCATAATGAAGCGAGACATCCGATTAAAAGTGGATTCCAAACGATTACAAATTTCCGTGATAGCAAAAAGATACTGGAACCTGAAACCTGTGGCACCAAGCTCTAAAGCGATAGCCACTCACCTATCAAGTCACTATTTTCAAGTCACCATTAGAGTAAAATTCACCAATTTAATTTTAATAAACAATATAACTAAATGCATATTTTATTAGATATCTCGATTATTTCAATCGAATAAAGCAATATACCTTTTAATTCAATAAAATTAATTATTTACAAATGGTTACAACTAGTGTATTCCCTTAATGTCCACCTCCAAAACAGTAAAGATAATATCTTTAAATATGCAACGTATCTTTATATTCTTTCGCGCCATGTATTATAATGTATATTCGCTCCTACATTATAGGACAACGCTGCTCTACATGGAAGCACGCAGTTCGATTCTATTGAGATGAATGCTTCATTTATGGTAACCATCAATTGTCCCGCCTTCGAACAAGCAGCCGAACATCTGCGGCGATTACTTCTCCCCTCCCACAAAATCCACTTTCCGCTCAGATCCTCAAATAAACCTCACGCTGTCACTTCATAATAAGCACCCTATTCAATTTATAAGGGGATTCGAAAACTACCAACGTAAATATGTGCGTCATTGAAGACATAAACCTTAACAACCTCGGTTCTGTTCATCATTTAAAAGATGCCTCGAAATCACATTTGCTTTCAAGAAAAGAGGGAGGGGTTTTGCAAAACTCTCCCCTGAAATAAACTGCTTTTCCCAAAGATATGGAGGGGAATGCTAACATATTTCATAATAGATGCGTGAGTCCAGAAAGGACATTATTCTTATGCAGTCGTCCACCATTTTGCGAAGTCTCGTAAATGGTTCAAATTCACACTAGCTAGCTATGTAATCTCGTGGTAATGCTATAGTGCGTCTTCACGTGATTTATTGAGCACTGTATTTAAAAGAACGATCGCATTTCTTACTATAATGGAAGTGGATTTTCTGTTTTATTTCTTGAAGTGTGTTTGTATTATGAGATATTTCGATTTGGGAAAAAAAGGAATCATTATTTTTTCAAAATACTTATGTATCCTGGGAATGGAATTGCATACTAAACTCTAATATTTTTTTGTATGTGTGAGAGAATAATTTTAAATTATCAAGAAGATTGTGTCAAATTTATGTTGAATATAAATTTAATGTTTGTTAATGTAAACATGCTAATGATTGTTAAAATTTATAGAGAGGTGTCCTAATGGTATTAGTTTTGAAATTATGGCATTTATTTACTTATAATTCATTTTATGGTTTGTACAAAATGTTAAAAAAATGTTTGTTATGTATTATAATTTCAAAGTTTTATTTTATTATTGAGAAATATTTTTTAAATAAAGGAAAAGGAAATGAACATAAATAAAATGCATGTTATGTGTGTAAGACTTCTCATTTCTGAAATGGTAATAAAAAATTATGACAGTTGGAAATGTACTGATATTTTGTAAATCATTTCTGCATTTTTAATTAAATTTCAATGAAGCATTACTTAATTTCAAACAAATAATATTTTATTCAATATAAAATATACAATTTTTTAGAATTGGTACATAAATAAAGATCTGTTATTTTATATATTTTATTTCAAATATCACATTAATATTTTTTTCTGTTATTTATGCAATATCAGAAAAAATTAAATAAATAGAGACATTTTTCATTATATCTGGTTTTTTTTTCATTAATATGTGAAACTATGCATTCATGTACCTTGAAAATAATGTAAAATGAAAAAAACTATTGTATATTTCAATATATTATACTTTCTGAAAATATATTACTGGATAATCTGAATTAATTTTGGATAAAGTTTTGGTTTTCATACTGCATTTAACTACTAAGAAAACTTGAAGTTTCATGTGCAGTTGCAATTTTAATAAAAAAGAATATATTTCATATATGAAATTATTTCCAATAAAATTTTAAAATAAATAAAATAATTATTTAAAATAATTATTTTTTTCCAAAATAATTATTTTAAATTTTTATTATCATTATTTTTAGTAGTATTAATAAGAACAATTACAGAAAATATAATAAACACCAAATCTATCTCTGATATAATCCAACCCAAAAAGAGAAAATCATTGTAGAAAAGAAAATTATTTCCATTTACCCAAGAAAATGCACTTTTAGATATGTTTACAAACAACATATTTCCTTTTGAAGTTTTTATCAGAAACAGAATAATATATGAAGAACTAAAGCAAACTAACAATTAAAACCAATTAGAATAATGTATTTTTTTGTTGCTTCTGGTTTTGTGCCTAAATGATTCAAACATTTGACAGAATAAAAGCGTATTGAAAAATGTTTACATGCAAGTTTTATATAACTGTTTAATCTAAATCTAAAATCACGAATCATTTCTTTTATAGTCCCAAAATAAATAATAACAATTTTGACATCGTAGCTATGGAATGTTCTGCACAAGTTATTCATTACCATATTATTTCCTATGCTGCTGTTCTAATGCAGCTGACAATGCAGATATAGTTAATTTTTATGCCGTAAGCAAGGGTCTGCACCGCTGTTCCTCAATTTAGAAGTAACCAGGGCGCGTGTAGTTTCTGAAAATTTGTTGCGGACGAGAGTAACACTATCCCCACAACGCTCTACGATCCTATTAGACCGCAACATACGTTTAAATGTGGATTCCGAACCACTACAAACATTCATGGCACAACCGAGACTGAAACCCGAAACCTCTGCCAACGAGTGCCAGAGCGCTAGCCATTTCCCCAGCCAAAGCACCATCAGGGGCTTTTTTTTCGTATCTGTAGACTAAAATCCATAAAATATATTTTTAATTAATAATCATCTGTAGTACACCTCCAATGGCAGGCCAAGGCCTACTAGGCAAATTTCGAAACAGAAGATGCTTTTCTTTACAGGGTAAAGGTATCAGTCCTACACCCAGCAGTCAGGTATTTGACCTCTGTTTAAAGTGGATAATCAACTACTAAAAACATCTATGGCAGCACCGGAACCTCGAACCCGAAAACCTGGGGCACTGAGAGCCAGAGCGTTGAGCCAATCGGCCATCAGGCCCACTTTTGATTTATTAATCACTCAAAATTTATTATTAATTCAAATTTAATTATGTTCCCTTGCAAATTCCAATACATAATTTATCATCGATTATTATTAAAAAATGATTAAAATAATATTCCTTTAGTTCCATAAAATTCACTTTAAATGGTTGCAACTAGAGAGCATCTTCGTAATATCCACCTCCAAAACAGAATAAAAGTAATATCTGTTAAATATGCAACGTATCTTTATGTTCTTTACGTCATGTATTTTATAATGTAATTCGCTCCTACATTAAACGACAAGGCTTGCATAGATGGAAGCACGCAGTTCGACTTTATTGAAATGAATGCTTCACCTGGCGGTAACCATCAAATGTCCTGCCTCCGAACAAGCAGCCGAACATCTGCGGCAATTACCCCCTCCCACAAAATCCACTTTCTACTGCATCCTCAAATGAATTTCCTCGTCACTCCATAATAAGCACCCTCGTTCAATAATTCATAACGGATTCGAAAACGGCCAACGAAAATATGTGCGTCGATAAAGACAGAAACTCCAACAACTTGGTTCTGTCCATCAAATAAATGACTCCCTCAAAATCACATTTGCTTTCCAAAAGAGAGGTGGATTTGAAAAACTCTTCCAAAATAAAAACTGCTTTTCCCAAAGATATGGAAGGGAATGCCAACATATTTCATAGTAATAGATGCGTGAAACCAGAAAAAGGACATTATTCTTAGGTAGGCCGTCCGCCATTTCCGCAGTCCCCGTAAATGGTTCAAAGTCACGCTTAGCTAGCAAATGTAATCACATGGTAATACTATATTGCACCAAACACGTGATTTATTGAGCACCGTATTTAAAAGAACGATCGCATTTCTTACTATGATGTAAGTGATTTTCTATTTTATTTAAAGTGTGTTTGTATTATGAGATCTTTTCGATTGGGGAAAGAGAATCATTATTTTTCGAAGTTCTTATATCCTGAAAAAGGAATTGCATACCAAACTTTAATATTTTTTTCTGTATTTAGTGAAAGAATCATTTTTAAATTATTAAACATTATTGTCAAAGTCAAATTTATGTTCGATATAAATAAAATGTTTTTTAATGTAAATATGCTAAGGAAAGTTAAAATTTATAGAGAGGTGTACTAATGGTATTAGTTTTGAAATTATGACATTCATTTATTTGTAATTTATTTAATGGTGTGTAGAAAAATGTTTGTTACGTGTTATCGCTTAGTATTTAATTTTATTTTTTGATAAATATTTTTAAATTAAGGAAAGGAAAGGAAATGAACATAAATAAAAATGTAAGGTATGCATGTATTGTCACTTCTCACATGGTAAAAGTATGACATGACACTGCAAATGTACTGAATTTTTGTAAATTATTTGAATTATCTTAGGGTTGATCGTAAATTTTAAATTAAGTTTTACTGTAGAATTATTTTAATTTAAATCTAGCTTTTGTCAGTGTAAAAAGTGAAATTGTTTAGCTATTACGTCTTAATTTTTAGCTATTTATTAGTTACAAAATACGATTATTTCATAAATTTTAATTCAAATATCATATTGATCAGTTTTCTGCTATCCTTCAAACACGCCGTATAGGCCTATATTTGTATACATTATGTAAAGATAATTTTTAAATATGATATTTAAATTAAACTTTAACAATAATATATTTAATTTGATTTGAAGAGAAAGCCACAGTTTCTTTGTTTCTAAAAATCAACAAACTGTATATTGTAATTGAAATTCATAAAAAGAAAATACTGCAAATTACTTCTAATTTTTGAATTTGTTTAGTATCATTGTGAGAGAATAACACCGCATTACTAAAAGAATATGAACAGAAACCTTTATCGAATTAAACAAGAAACAAGAAGAACAAGAAAAGCTTCAGAAAATTGAAGAATCTATTCGATATTGCTCAGGATTGTGTTCACAAAATTATCAAGATAAAGATACAAACAACATCGTGTTTTTTCTCCTTTCTGTATAATGAAATTATATTTATAGGAAGACTCAAGAAAAAGTAATTAAATTTCTGATTACTTTTTCGTTTTTTATGCCACAATGGTGCCCAACAACAAAAGCTATTTGTTGTTTGAATTTCTGTTTCTTCAAATATTTAACTATTTGCAGAGAACCTGGAAGAACAACATTTGTTTGTATGTTAATTTAAAAATATATAAAGAAAGACTTAGTGGGAATGCGTTTTTAATTTAAAAGTATCTTCAGAAAATTAGATTTTTACAATGATAATGTTTACAAGAAAGAGAAAGAAACCAATTCAAGATAGAATAGCCGGTGTCACAGATGTATGGGTAGTGGTTCGGGAGATCCACTTTAAACATAAGATCCCGGTCTACTATAATGTAAAGAGTTATGTAGGGCTGATTTTTTCTATTCCGTAAAAACTGTAGTTAATTCCTACATAAAAACCAATTAAAATTTAGAATCAATCCCCAAGATAACGCAGAATTAATTGATGATAGATCGTTACATTTCAATTGTCATAACTTTTACATTATCATTTTGAAGTGGAGAAGTTGAACATCTCTTACATTTTATTTATATTCATTTCCTTTTCCTTTCCCTTTACTTAAAAATATTTCTCGACAGTAAAATAAACCTTGAAACGGTAATACGTAATAAACATTTTTTGTAAAACCATTAAATAAATTACAAATAAATGAATGTCATAATTTCAAACAAATACCATTATCACACCTCTATAAATTTAACTGTCATTAGCATGTTTAGATTAACAAACATTACAATTATATTGAACATAAATTTGAAAACATTGTTGTTTAATAATTTAAAATTTTATCGCACGCATACAGAAAAAAGTAATAGAATTTGGTGTGCAATCCCATTCCCAGGATACTTGGGTGAAAATAATTATTCCTTTTTCCCCAAACGAAAAGATCTCATAATACAAACACATTTCAAGAAATAAAACATGAGAAACTCCACTCCATCATCCTAGTAAGAAATGCGATCGTTCTTTTAAATACAGTGCTCAATAAGTCACGTGACGACGCAGTATAGTATTACCACGTGATTACATAGCTAGCTAGCGTGACTTTGAACTGTTTACGGGACTGCTCAAATAGGCGGACGACTGCATAACAATAATGTCCTTTCTGGATTCACGCATCTATTATGAAATATGTTAGCATTCCCTCCATATCTTTGGGAAAGCAGTTTATTTCGGTGAGATTTGCAAACCCCTCTTTTCTGGAAAGCAAATGTGATTTCCGAGGCATCTTTTATTTGATGGACAGAACCTAGTTGTTAAGGTTTTCTATCTTCATTGCGCACCTATTTTCAAGCTGGTAGTTTTCGAATCCGTTATAAATTGAACGGCGAGCTTATTATGGAGTGACAGCGTGAGGTTTATTGGAGGATGTGAGCGGAAAGTGGATTTTGTGGAGAGGGAGAAATTAATTGCCGCAGATGTTCGGCTGCCTGTTCGAAGGCGGGACAATTGATGGTTATCATAAACGAAGCATTCATCTCAATAGAATCGTACTGCGTGCTTCCATGTTGGCGGAATTGTCGTTTAGTGTAGGAGCGAATTACTTTATAAATACAGGACGTAAAAGAACATAAAGATACGTTGAATATTTAATAGCTATTATATTTATTCTCCTTTGGAGGTGGATGTTAACGAAGGCACCAGTTGTGACCATTAGTAAGAAATGAATTTTATTGAACTAAAATAAAGATTATTTTTATCAATTGAAATAAACATTAGTTGTTAAATTATATCCAGTGAAATCTGAATTTATTAATATTGTTTATTAAAAAAATATTTTGTTGAATTTTAATCTGATACGATATATAGGCTCCTGATACCGTATGACTAGCGGTCTGGTACTCAGTGCCACAGATTTCATGTTCCAGTCCTGGCAGTGCCATGGATGTTTGTAGTGGTTCGGAATCCACTTTAAACCGAGGGTCCCGATCTAATATGACTGTTTGGCGTAGGGCGACATTCTTACTCGGTAAAAAGAAAACATCTACTGTCTCGAAATCATCCAGTAGCCCTTGGCTCGTCGGGTTTGTTGTGCGACTGATGATGATTATTATTATTTATTAAAATTATATTTTATTGAATTTTAGTCTACAGATATGAAAACATAGGCACTTGATGAGCAATTTACTAGCTCTCAGGCACTTAGTGCCATAGGTTTTGAGTTCGAGACCCGGCTGCACCATGGATCTTTGTAGTGGTTGGTTTTACGTTAAACCTTAAGCCGCTATCTAATATGCTTGTTATGAGTAGGGCTGACAATATACCACTGTTAAAATTGTTTTTACTTCCTTTCTGAAACTCTAAAACGGTTCGAGATTTTAGATTTGTTGTAAACTGTTATACAAACGTGCATATAAACTTTTTCCAAAACGGTATTTGATTAACAAATGTTTGAATCAGTCAGGTACAGAAGCAAGGAGCATTGTAAACTGCATAATGTTAATTGCTTTTTACTGTTAGTTTTGCATGAGCTGCTCATGTTTTATTCAGCTTTTGATTGGTTATTCCGCTACTAGAGAAGAAAGTTAAAAAAAGAAAAAAAATGAAAGAAGGAAATGTGTTACTTATAAACATATCTAAAAGTGATTTTCTGAGGTAAATGGAAATGATTTTTTCCTTTCCTACAAAAGATTTTCTCTTTGGGTTGGATTTCATCGTGGCCATCTGATGTTTATTATTTTTATCATCAATTGCTCTTATTAATACCGTTAAATGATGATGAATATTTAGAATATTTCGATATGCATAATAGGTAAGAATTGGGATATTTTTCAAACATTAGATAGTTCCGATATTAATTTTTAAAGACAAAATTTATTTTTAAGTTTTAGGGCAATGCATTTCCTTTTTTAATAATATTGCAAATGCTTGAAATTTCAAATTTTCTTAGTAATTAATAATATAAATGTATAAGTAGTTTCAAACATTAATGAAAAGAATGATTTAAAAAATTAATATTAATTTATTTTAATTTTTTTTTACTATAACTAGCAGAAAAAAGATCAATTATATAAGATATTTAAATAAAACTTATAAAATAACATATCTTTATTTATGTAGTCAATTGCAGTTTTGATACTGAACAAAAGTTTGTTTAAAAATTAAAAAAATTCGATATTAAAAATTAATTAAAAATTTACGATCTATCCTAAGATAAAGTAGAAGTAATTTACAAAAAATCAATACATTTCCAACTGTCATACTTTTTATTACCCTTTGTGAAATGAAAATTCTTACAAACCTAACATTTTATTTATGCTCATTTCATTTTCCTTTATTTAAAAATTTTTCTGAATAATAAAATAAAATTTTGAAATGATAATACGTAACAAACATTTTTGAGCAAATTTTTGTACAAACCATAAAATAAATTATAAATAAATAAATGTCATAATTTCAGAACTAATACCATTAGGATACCTCTCTATAAATTTTAACTATCATTAGCATGTTTACATTAACAAACATTAAATTTATATTCAACATAAATTTGACACAATCTTGCTTGATAATTTAAAAATTATTCTCTCACACATACAAAAAATATTAGAGTTTAGTATGGAAATAAAAATAATGATTCCTTTTTTCCCAAATCGAAATATCTCATAATACAAACACACTTCAAGAAATAAAACAGAAAATCCACTTCCATCATAGTAAGAAATGCGATCGTCCTTTTAAATACAGTGCTCAATAAATCACGTGATGACGCACTATAGCATTACCACGAGATTACATAGCTAGCTAGCGTGACTTTGAACCATTTACGGAATTTCGCAAAATGGCGGACGACTGCATAAGAATAATGTCCTTTCTGGATTCACGCATCTATTATGAATTATGTTAGCATTCCCCTCGATATCTTTGGGAAAAGCAGTTTATTTCGGAAAAAATTTTGCGAAACCTTCCTCTTTTCTGGAAAGCAAATGTGATTTCGAGGCGTCTTTTGTTTGATGGACAGAACCAAGTTGTGAATGTTTCTGTCTTCATTATCGCACTTATTTTTAGTTGGCGGTTTTTGAAATCCGTTCTAAATTGTGCAGGGTGCTTATTATGGATTGACAGCGTGAGGTTTATTTGAGGATGCGTGCAGAAAGTGGATTTTGTGGGAGGCAGAAATTAATTGCCGCAGATGTTCGGCTGCTCGTTCGAAGTCGAGACAATTGATGGTGACCATAAAGGAAGTATTCATCTCAATATAATCGAACTGCGTGCTTCCATGTAGGTAGCGTTGGCTTTAATGTAGTAGCGAATTACATTACAAATATATGACATAAAAGAACATAAAGATACGTTGCATATTTAGTGGACATTTTTTTTATTATGAATTTTTGGTGGATATTAACGAATGCACTAGTTGCCGCCATTTGTAAGAATGAATTTTATTGAATCTATTATTATTTTAATAAATTAAAATAATATTAGATGATATTTTATATCTTATGACATTTGTAAGATAACAGAATTAAATTTATTAATAATATTTATTAAAATTAAAATTATAAGATGTCTGATGATCGAGTGGCTAGCGTTCTGGCCCTCGGTATCACAGGTTTCGGGTTCGAGTCTCGGCCGTACCATGGATGTTCGTAGTTTTTAGAATTCACTTTAAACCGTAGGTCCCGGACTGATTTGATTGCAGAGCGTTGTGGGTGTAGTGTTGCTCGCGTCCAGAGCATATCTCCCAGCTACACGTGCCTCCTGAGTAGTGCAAATGAGCAACAGTGCTGCAACTCTTGCATATGGCATAAAGTTTAATTGTCTCTTAACTGCAGTTATAAAGTTTAATTGTCTCTAATGCAGCGGCATTAGAACAAATATATTTATTAAAATTATATTTTATTGAATTTCAGTGTACCGATACAAAAACTTAGGATACTGATGGCCGTGTAACTAGCTGTCTGGCATTCAGTGCAACATGTTTCATAGTCGAGGCCCTGTGGGGATATAGATATTTGCGGTGGTTCAGAACCAACATTAAACCGTATGTTCCAATCTATTATGAATTCAGAGTGTAGGGGCTGACATCTCTAGCCCGTAAAAAAGAAACCACCTCATGTTTCGAAAACTGAGAGTATGCAGACGGGCTTGCACCACCATGGGGCTGCTGCCCCAATGAAGAAGAATACATCTGATACGTATGATCGTAAAAGAATGCGTCTTTTTAATAAGAAATATCTTAAAATACTATGATTTTTTAAAAAATATTAATGAAAGTAAAATATTTTAATAAAAGTTTTAAATTCCTCCTCAACGAAAAATTATTTAATGTGAATAAGTTGTTAAAGTTCCTGTCTTCATTGACGCATCTATTTTCGTTGGTAGTTTTGGAATCCGTTGTAAATTGAGCAGGGTGATTATTATGGAGTGACAGTGTGAGATTTATTTGAGGATGTGAGCGGAAAGTGGATTTTGTGGGAGGGGAGGAATTAATCGCCGCAGATGTTCGGCTGCTCGTTCGAAGGCGGGACAATTGATGGTTACCATAAATGAGGCGTTCATCTCAATTGAACGAACTGCGTGCTTCCATGTAGGCAGCGTTTTTGTTTAATGTAGGAGCGAAGCATCTTTAATAGCTAGTTTATTTCGAGGTGGATATTTAAGAATGCACTAGGTGTAACCCTTTGTAAGAAATGAATTTTATTGAACTAAAAGAAATATTATTTTAATCAAATGGAATAATATTAAATGATATATTATATCTAATTGAATTTATAAGCAAATAAAATTAATTAGTAATATTATTTTTTTAAATTAATTTTGATGAAATTTAGTCTACTTACACGAAAAAATAGGAAACTGATAGCAGAGTGACTAGCTATCTTCGAGTGACACAGTTTTCAATTTCCAGTCCCTGCTTTGACATGGATGTTTGTTGTGGTTCGGAATCCACTTTAAACTGTAGGTCCCGGTCTAATATGACTGTTGGGCGTAGAGCTGGCAATCGTATTCAGTAAAAGAAACCTTCTCCTAACTCAAAATCTATCCGTAGCCTAACGACCTCAGTCCACCATATGTCCTTAAAATGTTGTGATTTTTTTAAAAATATTATCAAAACTAAAATATTTTAATAAAAGTTATGATTTCCACCTTCTACAAAAAAATTATTTAATGCGAATAATTTAATTAAGCTGCTATTTTAATTGCTTCAAATGTTAATTAACTACCGCTTCCAATATATCTCTTAAGTTTTATATTGTATAATCTAAGTACAATTATTCATGATATTAAGGAAAATAAGTTTTAATTTTAAATTCCATTGATTTGTTTAAACTGCAAATCTCCGATTATTCTGAGCTGGGCAGCACATTAATAAAACTGTGGAAGAATACAAATATATTCAGTAATGCTTAAGTACAACGCCTTCCAATTCAAAGATAATAAAAGCCAAAACATATGAAGAATTTGAATTCAACAATAATAATTTATTTGGAAGATATTCATTATTGTATACATATATGTTTATGCATATTTATATACATCGAAAAATTAAAATTAATTGAATTATTTAGCATATATATTCTGTTTGTTTATTAAGGACTTCATATTTTACAGGTTTCCAGAAATTTTTTTCCAATTGCTATTCATAATCTTATTTTAAAATTTATTCTAATTAGTATTGTTGCTTTGATATAAATAAGTAATTGCTTTTAATTTTTGCTGTTTTTTTTATTTGTTATCTTCAGATCTGTGTTGATAAATAACATTAGGGTAATGGAATAAAATGAATATTTACTGCAAGGAATATGCTTATTTAATAAATTAAGTTTACTAATGTTCATGATGGAACATTTATTAATTGTATTTAAATTTAAATAAATTATGCAAACAGTAGGAAGTAATTAGCAAAACAGTTCAGATACGTTCTAGAAATACTTAGCAATTGAAAACAGGCTGTTATAGCATAATAATAATAAGCAATTTTCACAATTATGAATCTTTTCAATAATACAGAAACTAGTTGCAATAAGTTTCGCTATTAACATATATAACATATTATAAACATTATGAGCTAATATAATGTTTTGGAAGATTTCGTTTTTAAAATAACTTATAAATTCATTTTTAAACCTGTAAGATTATATTAATAACAAACAACACAGAATTAGATTATAAAGACAATAATTTCAAATTATATTTAAATCATAATTGAGTTACATTTATTTGTGCACAGTAGTGTTTTATTTAAAAAGAATTATTACATAGCCTTTTTTTTTTCAATACCATGCCTATTTTTATGAAAAATGATATCATTGGAAACATATACGTTATTTTTAATTATTATTCTGAAAGTTAAAAATATTATGTTAAGAGTTGAATTCGAAATTTTTTTTTTAAGATAACATCAATTCTTTCTCGAATTGTCTTTTTCTGTTTCTTACAAAATGTTGTCATTGTAAAAATCTAATTTTGAGAAGATTCTTTTAAATTAAAACTAATTTTACTAAGTCTTTCTTTATACGTTTAAAATTAGCATACAAACAAATGCTGTTCTTTCCAGTTCCTGCAAATAGATTAAATATTTGAAGAAACGAAATTCCAAACAACAAATAGCTTTTGTTAAGCGCCCAGCGTGGCAAACAGCGAAAATGTAATCGAAATTTAATTACTTTTCTTCGAGTCTTCCTACAAATATAATTTCTTACTGCAGAAAGGTGAAAAAACGCGATATTGTTTGTTTTCTATCTTGATAATTTTTAATTTTGTAACACAATCCTGAGCAATGTCAAAATAGATTCTTCAATTTTTCTTAAGCAACTGACATTTTTCTTTTTCTTTAGGTTTCGTTTTTAATTCGGTAAATATTTCTGTTCATCTTCTGGTTAGCGATGCAGTAGTAGCTCCTGTAAATGATATTAAACAAATTAAAAAAATTAAAGTAATTCGTAAGGATTGTCTTTCTTTGAATTTATAATACAAAATATATTTTGTTCATTTTCAGAATCTATAAAACTGTTTCCTTTCCATCAAATTAAGCTTGATTATTGTTAAATTTAATTTAAATGTCATATCATCTTTATATTGTGTATACAAACTTCTTACTTGATATGTTGAAGTATATAGGTAAAATGTAGCATCATTAAGTAATAACCTCTTTTCTTAATGCTAAAATTGTTTGAATTATAGCTTAAGAACATATATAAATATGGTAAGTTAATTTAAAATAATTTTTGCCAATCAATAATTTTAATTTTCTTATTAGATTTTTAAAACAACTGTTGGAATATTATAACTTTTGATGATAAAAAGGAATTATTTAAACAGAAAACTAAAACCATAATCATAAAGTAAAAATAAATTATATATTTTTATTATACTACAATGTTTAAATACACAAAATATAGAGAAGGAAAAGCGAAGATTTTATATTTCTTTTTCAAAATTTTTAGTTTAGAAATATTTTGCTAAGGTATATATGCAAGATTTACGAAGAGATTTATATCGTGGCCACTTTTACAGAACTAACTTTATTTTAAACCATTGGCTAAATGAATCAAAATATAGTTTTTCTTACTTTATCTTCTTGTTTGATATGTTTGAATTCTATGAGTAAAATATATGATAATTAACTACAAACTTCATTTCTTGGTGCAAAAATGTTTGAATTATAGCTTAAGGGTATAGATAAATTTGCAAAGATATTTTTAAATTAATTTTTGAAATGAAATATTCAAAATTTATTATTATTATTATTATTATTATTTTTTTTTTTTTTTGAAAATTTTGCTATTTTTTTAAAATGACTTTCGTAATATTATATTTTTTTTATTGATGAAAAGTAATTATTTAAACATAAAATTAAAACCAATCATGAAGTAAAAAGAATCAACAAATTTTTTGTAATACTACAATGTTTAAAGACAAAATTAAAATACTGAAGAGAAAAAGTATAAAATTTTAAAATTGCCCAAGAATTTAGATTTGGAGTAAACTGTTATATAAAACTTGCATATAAACATTTTGCAATACGCTTTTGGACTAATAAATGTTTACATCCTTTAAGTACAAAACCCAGAAGTAGTATAAATTGCATAATGTTAGTTGGTTTTTTATTGTTAGTTTTACATTAGTTATTGATATATTATTCTGTTTTTGATAGATTATTTCATCACTAGCTGACAAAGTAAAATAGTTTAGAAGGAAATCCGTTATTCGTAAACATATCTAAAATTGAATTTTCTCAGGTAAACAGAAATGATTATTTATAATGAAATGATTTATTGTTTTTATCATCAATTGACCTTATTAATACTGCTAAATGATAATGAATATTTAGCATAATTCAATATGCAAAATATGTAAGAAGGATATTTTTCACACATGAAATAATTCTGATATTTATTTTTAAAAGACATAAAATTTATTTTTAATTTTTGGGCAATACATATCCTTTTTAATCAAAATTGTATCTGCATGAAATTTCAAATTTTCTTAGTAGTTAAAATGAATTATAAAAAGCTAAACCATATCAAATTTTAATTAAATATATCTAATAATAATAGCAAAAATCTAGTAATAAAATATTTTACGAAAAAGTGGTTTAGATATTTTAATTTTACATTATTTTCAGGCACATGAATGTATAAGTAGTTTAAAACATTAATGAAAAAAAAAAAGGACGTAATAAATAATGCCTTTACTTATTTTAATTTTCTTTATGTAATGTAACCAGCAAAAAATGAATGAAAATTAAATTAAAATTGAATATAAATTAAATTTGAATTAAAATTTATAAAAATAACAGACCTTTATTTATGTAGCTAATTGCTAAAAAATTGCTGTCTGCATATTAAACTAAACAAATGCTTGTTTAAAACTAAAAGTGATTCTACATTTATCATCAATACTAAGATAACATAAAAAGTAATTTATGAAAAATCATTAAACTTCCCAATTGTCATAATTTTTGTACTATTATTTGAGAAGAGAGAAGTATTACATTACATTTTATTCATGTTCATTTCCTTTATTTAAAAATATCTTTTAATAATAAAATAAAACATTTAAAAAGGAAAATGCGTACTAAACATATCTGAACAAATTTTTGTACACACCAATAAATAAATTACAAATAAATGACTGTCATAATTTCCGAACTAATACTATTAGAATACCTCTCTATAAATTTTAACTATCATTAGCATGTTTTACATTAACAAACATTACATTTATTCTGAACATAAATTTGACACAATCTTGCTTGATAATTTAAAATTATTCTCTCACATATAAAAAAAGCATTAGAGTTTGGTGTGTATTTCCATTCCCATGACACATAAGTGCTTGAAAAAATAATGATTCTTTTTTTCCAAATCGAAAAATCTCATAATACAAACACATTTCAAGAAATAAAATAGAAAATCCACTTACATCATAGTAAGAAATGCGATCGTTCTTTTAAATACAGTTCTCAATAAATCACGTGATGACGCAGTGTAGCATTAAAACGTGCTTACATAGCTAGCTAGCGTGACTTTGAACCATTTACAGGACTTCGCAAAATGGCGGACGACTGCATAAGAATAATGTCCTTTCTGGACTCACGCATCTATTATGAAATATGTTAGCATTCCCCTCCATATCTTTGGGAAAAGCAGTTTGTTTCGGAAAGAGTTTTGCAAAACCCACCTCTTTTCTGGAAAGCAAATGTGATTTTGAGGCATCTCTTATTTGATGGACAGAACCGAGTTGTTAAGGTTTATGTCTTCATCAAAGCACCTATTTTCGTTGGTAGTTTTGAAATCCGTTGTAAATTGAGCAGGATGCTTATGATGGAGTGACAGCGTGAGGTTTATTTGAGGATGTGAGCGGAAAGTGGATTTTGTGGGAGGGAGAAATTAATTGCCTCAGATGCTCGGCTGCTCGTTCGAAGGCGGGAAATTTGGTTACCATAAACGAAGTATTCATCTCAATAGAATCGAACTGCTTGCTTAAATGTAGGCAGCGTTGTCGTTTTAATGTAGGAGCGAATTGCATTATAAATACATGACATTAAAGAACATAAAGATACGTTGCATATTTAATAGCTAATACGTTGCATTTTGATTTTGTAAGTGGGTGTTAAGGAATGTATTGGATGTAACCATTTGTAGGAAATGAATTTTATTGAGCTAAATTGAATATTATTTTAAATAATTGCAATAATAATAGATAGTAAATTGACAGATGGTAATGTTGATATAAAAAATTTTTGATAATAAATTGAATGGTATTCGTATTTAATGAAATTTGTAAGATAAAAAAATTAATATTAGTTAATAAAATTAAATTTTGTTAAATTTAAATCTATCGTTACAAAAAAAATAGAGGCCTGATGGCTGAATGAATAGCGCTCTGGCAGGCTGGGGAAACAGGTTTGGGTTCCAGTCTCGACTGTGCCATGGGTGTTTGTAGTGGTTCGGAATACTCTTTAAATCGTATGTCCTTGTTTAAAAAATAACTGTTAGGCGTAGAGCTGACATCTATCTTTTTATTGAGAAATATCAAAAAAATATTATGATTTTTAAAAGAATATTAATAAAACTAAAAATATTTCAATACAAATTTTGAATTCTTCCTTGACCAGAAAATTATTTAATGTGAATAATTTTTTTAAAGTTTCTATCTTCATCGTGCTCACTTTTAGCTTATTTTCGTTGGTAGTTTTCGAATCCCGTTATGAATTGAACAGGGTGATTATTATGGAGTGACAGCGTGAGGTTTATTTGAGGATGTGAGCGGAAAGTGGATTTTGTGGGAGGGAGAAATTAATGGCCGCAGATGTTCGGCTGCCTGTTCGGAGGCAGGACAATTGATGGTTACAATAAACGATGCATTCATCTCAATAGAATGGAACTGCGTGCTTCCATGCAGGCAGCGTTGTCGTTTAATGTAGACGAATTACATTATAAATACATGACGTAAAAGAAACGTAAAGATACGTTGCATATTTAATATATGTTATTTTTATTCTGAATCGGAGGTGGGTATTAACGAATGCGCTAATCATATCCATTTGTAAAAAAAGAATTTTATTGAGCTAAAATGAATATTATTATATTCAATAGAAATAATAATAAATATTAAATTATATAAGTAATTTGTAAAATAAGTTTTATAATGTTTTTACTAAAATTGGCTTTGGCTAGGCTTTAAAAATTAAAATTTTATAAGAATGTTATTAATTAAAATTATGCAATTTTTTATTTCTGTTCTGTTGGTGCACTCTTAGGTAGAAGTATGACTTAGCTTGGAAGGTAATATCTTCCGGGAGGACTTTTAGATGAAACAACTTGCATTTGCGTATCAGATCGGGAAAAACTCCCACCAGGTCGTCTGAATAATGAAGCAAGATTGAACATCAAAATCTCCATCGAGTATCATCATTTTGAAATAGTGTCTACAGCAATGCCTCGAGCGGATTGAACCCCACCCTAATGCTCACCAATCGCGCACATTACCCCTGAGCCACGAGTCGTACAGATTTATAATATAATATATATAGATATATCATAACTAACCGCATTAACTACGATGCGCATTCTACTACTTTGTGAGCATCTTGTAACTAATAATATTGATCAAAAATTTAATTATGGGCCTATTCGGGGCTCAGTTGTAAGCATTAGCCTATGGTGAGCATTAGGTCCGTAGTTGAATCCAATGTCGTCTTTGTTGTAGACACTGTTTCAGAAAACGAGGAGACTCGATGACGTTTTAGGGTTGTTTAGTATCTTGCCTAATTAGTCTACCTGTTTAAGAATTTTCATGTGTTTCTCTCATGCGACACTCAAATCTGGTTTAGTTGCCGTTAACAGTCCTTCCGGAAGCCACTTCCCTCCTTCGTCAGCATCACGGGCCAAGTCAGACTTCTACCTACACGTCTTCCATCACAACAGCAGCTTTTCCCCTTATGTATGCGACCCACTTATTCTTGGACTTAGTCTAGATGTTGCTGTCAATCAAAATGGGATAAGAAGCAACAACACATTTTAGTTATAAAAAAATTAATATTATGTAAAATTTTATAATATGAAAAAATATTTAAATAGAAGAAAATATAAAGCGTATAAAGTAGTCAGTACGTCTAAAAAGAAGAAAGAAACGTCTGTGACTAAGAATATCTCTACATTAACTCACTGCTAACCAAAGCACACTCCACACCACTCATTATACTTACTCCCTATCCAAATTGATTCAATTAACGTTGGCGAGTGTTCTGCTGGCCTATTCATCTGAATAGCCACTTAGTCACGATTTTCCGATTTGCCAAGCTGTTTATTTTCTGCATTTCTGCAGACTCAATTACCAAGTCAATCCAGAACCACACTTTTAGAAGTAACTCCAAATATTTTGAGTCTTAAGGATAAAAGCAGTAAACTTCGAAGAAATATTTTGAAATCACATCCTTCTCAATGGGCAGCAGAAATGCTAAAGATCATTGAATAATAGTAGAGTTCCTTTATATGCTAGAATACAAGGAATGTAATTAAAAGGGGGAGTAGCTGGAATAAAGGACTTTGGTTCCTTCTCAATAAAAATCCACTTAATAATGAATAAATCAGTAAATTCAAAGAAATCAGTAAAGAAGAAATTTATAAATTTTTCACAAGTGAATTCTTTTACTACAGCAATGAAAAAAACAATTTTTAATCTCATTATTTGTTCACTTTTTATTTATTCACAAGCAATCGTGAATAAAATTTTAAAAAACTTTATAACTAAATAGAAATAAATTTTTATTAAAAACTTTTGCTATATATTAAAATATAATATTAAATAAATATTAAGCTTAATTTTACTGCCATAAATTAAAAACTTATAATGTGTCCATTTTAAATAAGAGTAATAAAAATGAGTTCATTTTAAATATGAGTAATAATAATGAGTCCATTAATAATAATAATGAGTCCATTAATAATAATAATGAGTCATTTTTATTAATTTATTATCATTTAATCTGGTACAATATAAAATGTGACGAAATATTTATTTTCAATGAAATAGGCATTGAAAGTTTTCCTTACATACTAGTGACTTAACAGAATAGATATCAATATTTTTACATGCTGTTAATCTTATGTGTGGATAGTAATGGACATTTATAATATTAACTATTTATATTTTTTAATTTAAACATTTTTTATTATTGTGTTTCATGTATTTAATTATTTAGTAAGCGATATTTATTTTATTTTTTGTGTGTGGCATAGATTGAGATAGATAATAAATGTCTAAATTCGTAACGATAGGATCCAACCAACTGTAATAAAGAAGATCATTGAATAATAGTAGAACTCCTTTATTTTCTGAATACAAAGAATTGTAATTAAAGGGAGTGGTGCGAATAAAAGGACCGTTGTTCCTTCTCAATAAAAATCCATTTAATAATGAAGAAATCAGTAAGAAGAAATTTATGAAATCTACCCACGTGAATTCATTTACTACAGCACTAAAAGAAACGGTTTTCTCTTTTTGTATTTTTATATGTTCATTATCAAACAATCACGGATAAAATATTATAAACTACCTTTATAATTAAATATAAAATAAATTCTCATTGAAAATTCTGATATATTTCAAAAATAATAAATAAAGACTAAGCAATTTTCGATGGCATAAATTAAAAATTAATTATAATGAGTCCATTTTAAATAAAAGTAATAATAATGGGCACATTTTAAGGATATGAGTAATAATAATGAGTCCCTTAATAATAATTATGAGTCCATTTGCCTATTAATTTATTATAATTTAATCTGGGTACAACATAAAACATAGCAAAATAATTGTTTAAGTTAAATAGACATTGAAATTTTTACTTACATACTAGTGGCTTAACAAAATTGTTGTCAATATTATTTTTACCTGTTGTTATTCTTATGCGTGGATAGTAATGGGTATTTATAATGTTAATTATTTATCAGGTTTTTCTTTTTAATTTAAAAATGTTTTTAAAGTTGTGTTTCTCATATTTAATGATTTAGTACGCGATATTTTACTTTTGTGTGTTCTTACAGATTGAGCTAGATTAAAATTTTGCAAAAATTACTTACAGATATAATACCACCAACTATTTGGTTTGTCGTTCTATAATCATTTTTTTTTTGCACGCTTTGGTCTAATAAGATCAGGACCTACAATTCAGCGTGAATTCCGAACAACTAACAAACATCCATGGCACAGGCAGGAAACGAACCTAAAGCCTGTGGTACCAAAGGAAGCGCATGCCAATTGGCACTCAGGCCGTTGCAAACTAAACTGCAATAAATTATGGGTTTTTTTTTTTTTTTTTTTTTTTTTTTTTTTTTTTTAATTTTGAAATTTTATGAAATTGAATGAATTATGAAATTTAATGAAATTGAAATAATTTTATCTTTTTATTTTTAATAGGTAAAAATTTATTTAAAGATAATAATTAAAATTTATTTATTTATTTTTATTTTTAGAATAATGATCCATATTGTGAATGTATTGCTTCCAATATTCAATTTAAGAATAACTTTTGAAAAAAATCTTCTTAAACTGAATATTTAATTAAATTTTTTTAAAAAATTTAAGTATTGCACTTTTATTTTATTATTATTATCATTTTTTTTTGGATAAAACTATTTTACACAATTTTTGTAGATGGTACTTTAGATACAACAAAAAAAAAAAAAAAAGGTTTATTATAAATTTTTAATGTGACATATAGTAAAAAACGATGAAACTTAATATTCCTCACATATAATTTTATTAATGAAAAACTATTAAAAGCCTTAATGGTAAATTCCAAAAACAGGTTTATCACATGCGTAATAAAGAGAATGCACAAAAAATTGTAAGCTTCTACTTCATACAAAAAATTGCCTTAAGATTTTGAAAAGAAAAAAATGAGCATATAGAAAAAGCAATTTAAAGAGAACACCTTATAGTCATTTATATATTAGATATATAATGATCCCAGATGTATCAATTTAAGTATAAGTAAAAAATTTCTTGCGTGTATCTTTATTATAAAATATCTTATGTGTTTTAAAAAGTTTTTGTAAATGAAAAAAAATTACAGAGAAAATAAATCCTGGAAGAAAAACTTGCTTTCGATTACAAATTTATTTAAAATTGAATACAAAAAATATCTGTCATCTAAATTAAAACCAACAATACTTTATGTATGCATATATGATACTAATTTGAAAAAAATATAAATACTCATGCTCTCAAGCAGCATAAAAAAAAAGGAAACGAGAAAAATCTATGTTACACATTTTAATGGCGAAATAGTTGTCAATCCTATGTTATGACAGAATTTTAAAAATATTAATTAAAATTATTCGGGTATATATGTAAGAATTTTCTTTTTAAAAATAGAGTATTCTTTTTTATGTTTTTAAACTCTAATTTCTCGATGTTTATTCTCTAATTTATCTAAGTTTATTATCTCTCTATTATTTTATTACGTGCATAGTATTTTCCCTCTTGCTATGATAAACGCTCATAAAATCTTTCCACATAGCTAAATATCTTGGAAGTTTATTAAAATGAATACTATTCCCAGAATGTACACTTTCTTATGATTCAAAAGTGAAGCAGAAGCCTTTTCGAATATTTGCTCCATATCACAGTATGCAGACTCTCATTTGAATTCCGTGTCAGCCATCTCCCACAACATTCAAGAAGTTTATTTGACAGCAGTCTTTGAAAATTGGTATACTCTTGTCAAATAAAGTTCAATGATGGGTGTTTTATATGAATTATAGGTCTACTATGTTTTTCACTACTTGCTAATATTGCTTGATAAAAACCCCAAGAATATAACCCACAAAGACACTTATTATGTTGCTGTTTGGTGTCCGTTGAATTATTATGGAACAGTTCTACATTAATGACAGTTTTCATTCAATTTATAGTTATTTTATTTTTAAGAATAGCAATTTGATAATAGGGTATGAGTTTTTTTAATAGTTTCTTCTTAATTCAAAGTGTGATTTACCATAACCATTTTCTGTGTTGTACATAAGTACAGCTTATATGATCATTCCATTTTCATTGAATTTGAATATCATTGATAATTGATGCTGTATAATTTTTTTAGCCTTAATATCAAATAAATATTCAGAGGAGTTTTCCCACAATGTCATATTTTTAATACTTATACATACTGCAATTCTTTGGCTACAATATATTTTTTAGGTCTACAACATTTCAATTTCAGTTGCTCACTTACACCACATACAACCTTCTTTGTGGGATAATTGATAAAGTCCTCTTTACATGTGCTATATACCAAATTTGCAAAACTTTCAAAGCATGATATCATCTACAATACTAATTTGGTTTTTCACTCACATCCTTTTTGTTTTCTGAATATAATATTAACATGAAATTTTGTGTAAAATATTTGACAGATTCAATTTTCTCTCACATTATATTAAAGTCTTTAAAAAATATTATTACTGCCGTTTTTATCTTTGCACTCCATTGCCTTATAGCTTTACTATCATAACCACACATTTTTGTTTGGTTCATTGCCTATTGGTAAAAGAAAAAAATTGACTTAAAATTTGTTTAAGTAAATGATTAATCAGAATATTTGACACAAACTAAGTTGAAAGGGAAAAAGGTACACTTTTTTGTTTAAGCAGAATGTTTATATTAAATAATTAACAATTACTGGTTATATTTAATTTATCTCTTATGAACTAGAATTGAATGAAATAATTGGGTTTTCCTTGGGCTGTGATATTAGTGAAAGAATAACATACCTACATTTAAAGGATTGTTTACAGTCAAATGTCCCTTTAAATTTATGTTAACTTAAAAATATGTGTGTTGCTACATACCAAATTTTTTGCAAAACTTTTCAAAGCATGATATCATGTACAATACTAATTTGGTTTTTCACTCACATCCTTTGTTAGTTTGCAAAATATTTATCATACAGCTGCAAAATTTTGCCTGAATGTACAAAACAATTACTTATATATTTTGAGCTAATAAAATTAAAATCGAAATTTTTATCATTGTTTGGGTATTGCGTCGGCTTTCATATTTTACATAATATTTTGTATTATACTAATGAACATTTCTTACCATTCTATTTCAAATACGAATATGTAAGAAATAATTAACAGTAATAATAGCATTGGTGTTTTCATTTATATATTTATATATATATATATAAATATATAAATGAACATACCATATATACACCATAATATATATATATATATATATTACTAATATTATTATTATTTTACTGTATGCTAATTTTCTTTTATGTCTATATTTAGTGGTGTAATGCAATAATTTGTAATTCAATATTTTCACATTTTATCCAAAATGGAAATACACTTCAAAAATAATTAAATTAATAAACATTATTAGCTTATTTATGTAGTAAGTAATAATAATTTTATGCATTATTTTACTTAAGTATTCTGCACATTTTATTTTCCATGATAGTTTACCTTTACTAAGCTAATTAATGAATTTTGACTTTAATATTTGTAACAGTAAGTACATTTATTTAGACACCAAAAATTAAAAATCTAGTATAATTTGGTTTGTGAATAAACGACTAAAATTCATTTTCTGCATTCTAACTTTGAATTGTTTATCTAAAACATTTCATGCAATTTTATATCCAGAAAGAATTTAACACTTAAATAAAAGATATCCAAAAGTCTTTTGAAGAAAAGAAAAGAAAAAACAAATAACCAACAAATATATCGGAAGAAGGCTTAAGAATACTTAATATTCTAATCCGGATATTAGAGAAAAATTTCTCAAGAAAAAACACAAGAACGTTCTGCTTTTCAAAAGTTGTTTCCATTACTCTGAAAGCCAACGCAAATGCCCAAAGACAAGCTACTCTCAGCATCTTTAATAATCATTGCAGGACATTCTTCCTTACGAGCAATTACGGAATGGAACAAAATTTGCATTTTCCTAATTTGTTTCCACCAGAGGGCGGGATGTAAGGCAATTACCGTTCACCTCTCCGTGCACTGATAATATGACGGGACTTCAAGAAAGGCGTGCGAAAAGTCCGCTAATTGCATTTTGATGAGAAATCGTAAGATACGCGATGACGCATCAAGGAACGACTTGTCTCAAGTGCTTAAGTGATTTCGTGCGTAGATGCTTGGTCCTTTTGATGCACGCTATGGATTAAAAAAATATGCCATCTACCGTGCCAATTAATGATTTTTTTTGCGCATCTCCTTAAATAATAGTTATTCGGTGACTAATAAGGAACAAATGTTTGATTTTAGATGTTGATGATTTTCTCAGTTGACGTTAAAATATTCCTGGTTCACTGATCGCCATTATGGATTAAAAATTTTTACTGAAATAAAAAGTAGTACATTTTTTTTCACATGTTGTTTTAATAATAGTTATGCGGTGAAGCTAATAATAAGTGCTTGATTCTACAGAACTTATTACAATTGCTATACAATATTTAAGGAGTGCAACGTAGATCTAGTTCTCGTGATGTACTCCAGGCAACATCCAATGCGGCACAATGATCTACAAACATGGCCTTCAGTATGACTCTAAGTGGGAGTTTCTTAGAGCCTCGGCTGTAGAACGCAGATGGGTTGTTCTAAATAGCCTAGAGAAAATTAGTGGCATTGCTACAGCTTTTCTGTGGTCTCGGTTGTCTCCGCAAGATCCTTCACTGAATGAAATCGACTCTTGGCCCTCTCTTTCTCCTATGTGATAACTAGGGAAACAACTAGGAATAACTAGGAATGCCCCCAACTTGCTTCCTGTTCATTACTGTCTCCTGTTTTTGTATGGAAGCATTATTCGATTGCCAAACTTAAGTTGATGGATTAATTGCTATCATTTGTTTCATTCTTGCACTTTGTAATTTTTTCTTTTTTCATGATATCTGTTGTGTGCAAACTTGTCATAGGAAATAATATATATATATAGGGTATTTAAAAATATATTTCCTAAATGTATGATATTTGAGAAAAAGTGCGAAAAGGCTAATTGTATTTTGATAAGAAACGTGTAAGATACGCGATGACGCATCAAGGAACGACTTGTCTCGAGTACTTAAGGATTTTGTGCTTAGATGTTCGGTTCTTTGATGCACGCTATGGATTAAAAAATATGCCATCTACCGTAAAAATGTATGTTCTTTTGCACAAACTTGTTAAATAATAGTTATTCGATGACGTTTAATAAGCAAGTGTTTGTTTCTAGAAGCGATTTCTCTCTGTTGCGAGGATTTGTTATTTAAACATTTAGTTCACATATCCGTATTGTGGTATCCGTATCCATATATTACAGATCCGTATCCGTATTAAAAATGACATTTAATTTTAATGCATATAATTAAAATGTTACATTTTTTTCCATTTAAATGTTATATAATCTAAATAATAAACTATATTCGTAGTTTCCATAATTCTGAAGATCTGATAACTATGAAATATTTGTTTAATAGTTAAATGTTTTTAAATATTTTTTAAATAATAATTTTATCCATAATTATGAACACGCTTTTGGATTTAAAAATTTCCTTTAGAGGTGAGAAGAATTAATGTTTTTTTCACATAATCCAGATTAACATTAAACACATTAATAATTATACTGTTAGCATAAAATATTTTTCATTTAATTTAATTTCTGAAAAAAATTTGCGAAACTTCATTTTACATACACATTAAAGCTATTTACTCTTTATATTCAATAAAATACGTATGTCATCTAATCACATTTGCTTGCAGATAAACAACGGTTAATGTATATGAATAAGAGTAAAAACTAATATCTAAAATATTTTAAAGCTAATATATTTAAAAACTTTATAATTTTCACATTTTTAATCCATGCAGTTGCGGAAAAAAGAAACTCTGAATCATTGCATATTGCATTTACTTCATTATTGATATACACTTTAAAAACATTTTTAAATCTTCATGCTTTCATTTCCGAAATTAAATTACACGAGTTATAAAAGAAGAGGAGAAAATCAATTTCCCTGAAACCAACATCACTTCTTGATTTTTTGCAGTTGATATACTTCTCCCACATGCCCTCTGATGGATATTTACTTACAAAAAGTGCAAAATGCGAACCTAAAGGAAAATGGAATAATTCATGACCAGACTTCGACGTGATGTATTTCTGGTGTATAAAAAAGGAAGCTTTTTGTGAAAATAAGAACTGACAAACTAATATATTTAATCCAATACGGAGAGCAGAATGTTGGCCCTCAGCGCTTGTTACGTCTTACCTTTGAGCGAGAAGTCTGAAAGACCTTAATATTTAAACAGGATGAATTGCTGAGTTAGCTTCCGAACTCAGTGGCATTTCTTTTCCTTCCTGTAGTAGTAGTAATTTACTTTTTCGTGTTTCTTCACTGCTGTACGTTTCAGTTTACTTTTAAGATTTCTTACTTAATCCTTTATTTAGGTATGTTATAATGTCATAGGGCTGCGTGTGGACTTACTTTTTTCAATGAAGATTTGTCTTCATTAATTTGTTTTGGGGTATGGTATTTCTGGAATATTCTTCTATTCGATTGGTATTTCTAAGGCAATGCTTTAAAAAATTCTTGATTAAAAATTATTAATATTGGAATGCTTGTCCAGTTCTCCTGAAGTTATAAATATTTTTATTTAATTAAAAAATTAAAATATCAGCCAAATCTACAACGATACTAAAAATATTTTAAATATTTTTTTTTTTTAACATTTTACCATTGGAGAAGACAAAAGCCTAATATAATCCAATAATAACTGTATATAGAGACCTTTTAATGTCATTAATTTAATATTATAATTAAGTTAGTGCTAAACATCATCAAGACACCAGATGACATCGTGTATAATGTATTTAACAATTAAAATTTTTTTTTAATAAAGGCAAATAAATTATTTAAATATTAATCAGTTATTTTGTCAACATACATACAGATATACATAAATCATTTATTTATATATATAATAATAAAATATATAATAATATATATATATTATTATTATTATTATTATTATTATTATTGTTATGTATAACAAATTCTTTTATTCAATGATATTCCTAAAGTCTAATTATGAACTCATTTTTTCATTGATTTTATAACTTTCCAATTATCTACTAGGAAAAATTGTTTAATAAACGAATTTAATTAAAACTACACGAAATGTTTAGATTAAAATAGTAATGTTTGTTTTAATTAACAATTAAAGTCCTGATACAAATCTATAAACTGATTAGTTTTCTAATTTATTTTTAAATATATAAATATATATTTTCTAAAAATAATTTTAGCATATTTAAAAATAGCTTAATTAAAATTAACTTTATTTAATATGAAGCCACTTAAACGACTACTAAATATGCTTTAAGAATGTTTTATAATTAGCAATGCGAAGTATCAAGTCCAATTGGATGAGCTACTTACTGATTTTTACTACAGCTGTAAGATGAGTTCAGGAAATTAAAAAGTAATTTAAAATAATGTGATGTTTAAGAGAATATTTACTTCTGATCAGAACTCTGTAGTATCTGATGGCCGTTGGAAACAGACAGCTGCTAGATGTCAGTCGGAGATTAGTCCGATTATAAATACCAGTTAAAGTTAAGCCACCATGAGTCAGATGTTTCATTTTATATAGTAAGTTAAACATTCCATTAAAGTATAAATTAAAAATTTATAGAAATTCTATTAAAAAGATTTTAAGAAATATTCCGCAAAGTAATTTAGATTCAATTTCTTTACAAAGATATTAAATACCATCGGAATAGCATTTATTTTAATGTACTAGAAAAACTATAACATATATATTCAATTTAATTTCTTTATTTGAAATTTTAGAGGAACATTGCATTTCGAAATAATATTTCTTTAATTGGATTAGTAGAATCATTTTAACAAAATCTATATAATTAAATATAATCATATTGAACCACAGATATTAATGGAAACAATTTAAATTCCTTTACACTGGATATACATAAGGTATATTAGTAATATTTTTAATTATATAAATATATTGTACTTTAAATATAATGTTTAAAAGCATAATAAAATTCAGCAATTTGAAAAACACAAAAAAAAAAAAAAAAAACAATGCATTTTTATATTCTGTTTGTTAACAAATATTACATTAAAACATTTTTTATGAACAAAGTCTTCTAATTCAAACAACAGAAATTCTTGGTTTAAAATTATATGGCCTACTTTAAAAATGAGACATGTAATTGCTTTCTTAACTATCTAAATGACAAAAAAAACTAACTAAAATGACACAAAATATTACTTTTGCATATAAATAAACCATTTTTCTTTCTGTCGTCTTTAATTTTTTTCTGTATAATGTCTTCCAAGAGTTTTTGGATGTTTTTGGAATTTCAGAAAAGAGCTTTAAAATAGAAAATATTTTTTAAATTTATTTTTTTGTTTGGGGGAAATTAGCAAACACAAAACAACAAAAATTAAATGTAGAAAGAAAAATAGCACAAAATAAATAATTAATTATTCTTGTTTGAGGTAGAATGAATTAAATCAAACAACAAATTTTAAATCATCAAAAATTAATTATATACGGGGCAAGCGTTTGTTTCCTTGAATATGAATTCCTTTTTTGTTTTACGTCTTAGTTGCTTACATGACAGAATGTTAAAAATGTGTCTGATGTAATGTGACTAAAATGTCAAATGTCTTCTGAGTTGAATATGACAAAAACTAGTTTCATATTAAAATATATTTGATACACATTTACAACAATTCCTTTTCGTATTTACATATAAAAATACATTTTTGCGAAAATGCCTTTTAAGTTATTACTCATTATTCAATTAAATAATATATATAAATTTAATAAATTATTGAAAAAATGTGAAATATCTCAGTTGAATATGACAAAGTTTTTCATATTATTTAATTTTTATCCACATTTACAAATGTAATTTTCTTTTCTAATTTACATCTGTAATACCTTTTTCTTTTGAAAATTAAGTAATTTATTATATTTATTTCAAAATATATATATAATTTTTAATTATGTTTTGAATAGTGTAAAAATAAAAGAAAATAATAAGTTGTTCATGCAAAAAATGCAAATTTTTATTTAAAATCATAATAATCAAAATTAATTTTTAAGTTTTATAAGTAATTGAAAAAATAATCATTTTATCTATAAGGTATTAGTTAAATTCAAAGTCAAAAGTACACAACCTCTATATGTTTATTTTGAAAACATGATATTTTAAGCTTATTTGATTGAAATTAGAAAAATATAGATGCTTTTTAATAATTTAAACAACATTTATTTTGATAGATATTTAAAATTTAATGTATTTTTGAAAAACATATTAATGTTGATATTTGCAAAATATGCATGAATAAACAAAGATTTTGCAGAATATTTCTAATGCTTACAGAAATATTTGAATTTTTATGTAGATTTGAAATATTATTTCATCGATCAATACATTAAGTAATTTACAACACTTTCAATCTGTAAATATGAGTAGCATTTATGGTGTTAAAGATGTTAAGCATATTTACATACTAAAGTTTGTTCATTAACGATTAAGATTAAAATTATCTGATAAATATCTTTTATATACAAAGACCAAAATATTGCACATTTAAACATAAATTGTTATTTTGCTTTAATAAAGAATATGTTCTCTGCAAGCAGCTTAACTATTAAATGTTATAATCAAATTTAATTCAAAATTTAATAAGTCAAAATAATAATAAGTCAAATTTAATTTGTAGGAACCTTTGTAAATTTTTTTTACAGCATGGCATAAAGTTATATTTTAGAAGGGCAGTTTTGTCCCTAATGAAAACCCTCCTGCCACTGGAAATTTCGCATCCAACAACAGAGTTTTGACAGCTCAGTTTAATTTTATAGCAAGAAATATATCGATAATTTTTTTTTTCATTCATTCGGGCAGTCTAAATAGCTTGACGCCTTTGAGAGTCAAATGTGCTCTTGACAGACGCCAAAACGTGACTCTGTTGAATGCGTGTGATATGCAGAAAATGCAAAAGCAATTTTGAGTTTACTTTTATTTCACTTACAAAATGGTGGATCTTGAACTACTTTTAGAATGAACTTTGACGTGGCTGGGACAGATATCACTGTGTGCCGCTGAAGTTATCTATGAGAAAAAAAGAATTCCGATCGTATTTATTTCAGAACAAAACGTAGACGGAAAGCCATTAATAATATTTCATCAAATTTTTTAAGGTGATATATAACTTATAATAAAATGGAATTTACTTTTGTATACATTTATAAATAAAATAAGACCAGTAATTGTCAAACTTTTTAAGTCGTTATACATTTAAATTCCCGCAGGTAATCGTGGACTAATTATATGCTTATCACTGATAAATATGTATAGTAGTTTAGTCAAATATTACAGAAAAAAAATAATGCTATGCTATACAAAATGAAATTAAATGTATCTTAAGTTTATTTATTCTTGTGGTTGTAGAGGAACATGGGCCTGGAGGTCTTCTAGAGAGTTATTATATGTTTAGTCCTATATTTGAAAGCCAAAACCTCATGTTCTCTTCAATATATTGAATATTTCCTCTCTTTTTACATTTGATTGTGGTAAAGCTAGAATACCTAATTCACATAAATATAGCAATGTTTCAAAGCTTTTTACATATTGAAACGCATTCTTCTTTCATAATTATTCAAAAGGTTCCATGAGGCAGTTCCTTACGTTTAATTCTCAATCCAACATTACTGGATATAACTACTGGTTCTTTTTCTTCAATTAAGATCCAAATAGTACAAACCCATGTGATGAAAGTCGTTTTCAAATAGATTGAGTCGAAAATCTGGTAGTAGAAGGTGCTATTGCAAGATAGTGACGTTCATAGTGCTGTTGTTGTTTCTTCTGGTCGTTGGTGTTGTATACCGATTCATTTTGTATTATGCACGCATGCGACCTTGTCCCAATCTTTAGTAAGCATTTCCAGCATTTCCAGAATCTCCTGACGTTTCTCCCTGCAACGGATTGCGTTTGGCCCACCTCTGATCGACCAATGATCCTCCAGCCTACCGATTCCGCTAATCTATCATGCTGAGACATCGCAGTAAAGGTAACAAAACATTCAGTGCGTACCAATTGTTTTTAATCTCCTCCTACAGAAGGAAGAATCTCCTACTAATACTAGGAAGGAAGAATCTACTAGAATCTCCTCCGTCAGAGAAAAAAATTTCATAATCCCAGCATTGTAAATATTATAATTTTTCCATTTAAACTTTTTCTATTCATTTACATTAAAAAGAATTGTTGATTACATGGTTATTTCATGCCGCAATCATAATATTGCCTATTTTTTGTAGCCGTGTATATGTCCTTATTAATCAATGTTCATTTATGTATCAGATCTAAATGATAATAATTATTAATCAGAAAACTGAATGGCCATTGATGCATATGCTATTTGTAACACATATGAAAGGTTCGCAAATCTTAAAAAAATCACTTCTCCAAACAGGAAAAACAGGTACAAAGCTCTCCCAGATATATTTTATCCTGTTGACTCCCTGACCAGTTTGTAATAGAATTGAAAAATATAAATTGCAGCATGCCTTGATGCCCTGAATGTATTTAAAAACTATATACAAGGTGCTCGTAAACCATCTTGACCAAATAAGAAAGAAGATGGTATATATCATAAAGAAAAGCATTATGTTGGCACCAGGGTCACAATTAACTGAGATAATTTTAGAAATGAAAAAAAAAAAATAAGTCGCCTAACATAAGTTGTCATTTTGGTCCTCAGGACATCACAATCGAGAACTTTCTGTATGCAAATTTTTAATGAAAAGTAGCAACATCAACAGTTGCAAATGGGATCAAATGAAATACACGTACATTGATATTGTAGTCATATCCTCTATGATTCAGATTATTACCGTGACATAGAGAATCATTGGTGCATTGAAGATACCATTAGATTTCATGGGAGAACATACCAAGAGAAAGTAATACCAGGAGCTTTAATGAGGGTGATTACACATCAGCATCAGTTGAGTGACACCAATGAACGTAGTTGAGTTCCTTTTATCTGAAAGGAACTATGCCGTTAATTATTTTCGTTTCATTGTTAATGACCAACCTGGACATTTAACTAAAATTTTTGGGAAATTCAAAGTGGAAATCCAACTTGATGAGTTTTATCACTCTCTCCTCATAATTTGTCAAAACAGTTTATGAACAATTTATGAGAAACATGTATCCCAAATATTAAAAATTACTGAAGGAAAATTATGTTTTTTGACCAAATTATAGAGAATTCAAAATTATTCGCATAATTTTCACAAATTATAAATAGAAATTTCTTAACGGCTTTCATTTAATCATAATACAACATAAATAATAAATAATTAAATATCAGAAAATCATTGTAATATAATTAATTTCTGTAGGGAAGTTGAGATTTAGCAATGTACTACGTTTATTAAAATTCTTCACAATAAATTGATGGTTATTTTGTTACATAACAACATTTTTTAAATATGCTAACTTTTTTTTAACAAATTGAAATTGCAATTAATGCTATTTTTAAATATCTTTTAGATATATATTTACCAAATTCACGTAAAAGGAAATCATTAATCCATCATAAAAAGAATGTGTCCCGAAATTCATGCAAGATTTATTAAAATTAGGAATATATAACGAAATTTTTATGCCGTCAAACTGCCTTGCTTTACCGTTTTAGCTAAAGACTGATTGGGGAGTAAGGCTTGTTGTAAACTAAATAGATTTCGAAAGGTTTCAATTTTGAAAAAAAATATAAAAATAAAATCACTTTTCATATGAATTTTTGAGACCTCCATTATAGGTGTATTTAAAGTGCAATTTATTCTCTGAAAAAGTAAAAAATCAAGAAGTAAATTAATACACACTCTCTTCTCTATAATAAAAGTCAAATACAACTGACTTTATGATGAATATAAAGAAATAGGATTGATTGTAGAAAATAATAAAGACATAATTAATGTATTAAAAATTTATTTTCGAATTTTTTTGATATAAATATTTTAATTCACCAACAATTATTTAACAAATAAAAAACGATATTCCAGAAGAAACTGAGCTTTTAGATAAAAAAAACAATACAAATCAAAACAAAAAACACAATAGCTGATATTCCAACACAACAATAACATATTAAGACTATTTTATCAACCTGCAAACTTCTCTCGGCAGGACATCTTCAAAGAGCCTGTTAATCTCCATCCAGCAAAAACAATCTCGGATTCCTCAACCTCTTTATCTTCCAAGTATATGAAGGCTTTTTGTCAAGAGACAACAACAAAACAAACCAAAAGCAACCAGCAACCCAAGCTATTGAAGTAGCAACAGAAGAGCATCGGTGGATAAAAACTGCCTCACTAATATGGATTGACCGGTGCTCAGAAGATGAATGGTGTCCTTTCAGTGTCCAATTTCGGGACCATACCTTCTTCCTTTCTCTTTCCCTCGAAATGCCCAATGGGTATCTCTTGACGTATTTGTTGGGGACGACTGCTGTCCCAGCGGTATTTCATCTCCCCAAGATATCCTCCCCTGGAGAGAAATGGAGTATGATGTTGCAGGCATCCGGATTCGTCGATCTCGACAGACTTTTGTCCGAAGGGGAGTAGTTGATATTGGACTACATTTGTTTGTGGTGGAGATGTTGTAAATAACGCGTTTTTGTCAAGGTAGACGTGGTTGCAGGAAATCGTCATTTTTTTCCTCTCATCTAAGTATGTCAGGTGTAACCACTGAAGAAGAAGATGTGGTAATTTATTTTCATTTTACCTAGATGATTGTCTTTTCTTATGTGCGATTGTTGATGTTGTGATTTATAATAAAAACTTGAGGTTTAGTGATATCAAAGTGTTTAATATTCTACTTGAAAAACATAACAGTAATATTTATTTGTCTTTAATGAAATAAAAAATAAATAATGCTTATTGTTTTAAAATTTAAATTAAAATTCCATTGGAGATAAAAAAATATCGATAATTAACTGCAAAATTAGATGGATAAGTGGAAAAGATGAATTGATAAAAAGTTATTTTAACTATAAAAATTGAAGATCATTTTATCTTTCATTAAGAATATATTAATTGTTTTCATATTTTTATTGTGTAATTTGTTGTGATCGAAGATTACTTGGCAAAACATAAATATCTTTGCATACACAATATTGTAATAATCTGATAACTCCTTATTGGTGTATCATTTTCATCATCTTATAGGGAATTATAAAAAATAATTTGTAGCATCCCCATATACATATATAAAACCATGAATATCGTATAGATATAAAGATTATTGAGTATCTAAAAGATATCTTAAAATTATTGAAAAATAAGAGTTGCGTGTACGGTTTTCCTTTATTTAATAAATAATGCATCATTGCTTTTATTTTTTGATTATATTTATCTGTTAAACAACACTCATCACTAGCCATGCGAAGTACATCAAATTTGGACTTTTGTTACATCTTTTTATTGGGAATAATCAAAAGAAATTGTTTACCAATTCTTAATTCATGAAACTGAAACTGATTCAATTACACTGGACACCAAAGCTGTACATATTTTGTTGTTTCACTGGAACTGATTTGATTCTCTTGTTGCTAGTTTAATATCAAACGACTATATATAATATAACATTAATATATTAAAATAAATTAAATGTTATTTCTTTTTTTTTTTACATTTAAAATATAAAATTTAATTTAAATGCATATAATTAAAATATTGATTTTCCTTTTTTTTTCCTTTAAAAATATTTAATTTAAATAATCAACGATATTCGAAGCTAATATTTTGTAGATCGGATAACTATTAAATATTTGCTTAATAGTTAAATGTTTCATTAATAAACTTTAAGTAATAATTTATCCTTAATTATGAATATGCTTTTAGATTTAAAAAATTCCATTAGATTTAGAAGAATTAATGTTTATTTCACAAAATTCAAAATGATATCAAACATATTAATAACTGTACCGTTACCATAAAAATATTTCTCCCTTAATTTAATTTCTTAAAAATTTTACAAAACGCCCCGTTACATAAACATTAAAGCTGTTTACAGTTATATTAAATAAAATACATATATAATCTAATCACATTTGCTTGAAAATAAACAACGGTTAATAAATATGCTAAAGTGCAAAAACTAATATCGAAAATATTTAAAAGCTAATATATTTAAAAGTTTGATAATTTCCACGTTTTAATCCATGCACTTATGCTAGGAAAAAAGAACTCTGAATCATTAAATATTGCATTTACTTCATTATTGATATACACACTTTAAAAACATTTTTAAAGCGTCCATGCTTACATTTCGGAGCAAATTAAGTTACACGAGTTATAAAAGAAGTGGATAAAATCAATTTCCCTGGAAACCAACATCACTTCTTGATTTTTGCAGTTGATATACTTCTCCCACATGCTCTCTGATGGATATTTACTTACAAAAAGTACAAAATGCGAACCTAAAAGAAAATGGAATAATTCATGACCAGACTTCGACGTGATGTATTTCTGGTGTATAGAGGGAAGCTTTTGTGAAAACAAGATCTGACAAAGTAATATATTTAATCCAATACTCGCAGAGCAGAATGCTGGCCTTCAGCGCTTGCTACGTCTTACCTTTGAGCAAGAAGTCTGAAAGGCCTTAATATTTAAACAGGATGAATTGCTGAGTTAGCTTAATTTACTTTTCGTGTTTTTCACTGTTGTATGTTTCAGTTTACTTTTTAAGATTTTTTAATTAATCTTTTATTTAGGTATGTTATAAAGTCATATTGCTGCGTGGAATTACTTTTTCCAATGAAGATTTGTCTTCATTAACTTGGTTTAGGGTATGGTATTTGTAGAATGTTCTTCTATTGGATTGGTATTTCTAACTCAATGCTTTTGGAAATTCTTGATTAAAAAAGAATTAATATTGTAATTGCTTGTCAGGCTTCGCTGAAGTTATAAATATTTTCTATTTAATTACAAATTAAAATATCAGCAAAATCTTCAAAAATGCTCAAAAAAAATATTAAATAATTTAAAGTATTTTTTATCATTTTATCATTAGAAGACAAAAATACTAATATAATCCTTTAAATACTGTATATAGATTTTGGAGATTTTAACATAATTATGTATTGATAATAGTATAGCCAGTGCTAAGTATCACCAATACTCAGATAGTGCCATTTGCAAAGTATTTAACAATTTAAAATGTTAATAAAAACAAGTTAATTAATTAAATATTGATTAATTATTTTTTTAAAAATTAAATTTCATTTTTTTAAATATTATATACGTGCATACATATATACAATTCTTTTTATTCATTCATAAAATATATTTATAAACTCAGTTTTTCATTGATTTTATACCTTTCCAATTATTTATTAGGAAATAATAAAAAGTGCTTTTATTTAAAAAAGAATTTATTAAAAACTTACTACACAAAATATTTAGGTTAAAACAATAAAAATTTTTTTCAATTACAGCTACTAAAATCTTAATACAAATCTATATGCTCATTAGTTTTTCAATATTTTTTAAATATATTAATATATATTTTCTAAAATTAACTTTAGTATATTTAAAATTAATTTAATTTATATGAAACCCCTTAAAACCACGCATAAATATATTTAAAAACAGTTTTATAATCAGCAATGTGAAGTATCAAATCCAACTTAATGTAATATTTACTGGCCTTACTTTACTAAATATACTATAGTCAGAATGGGAATTCAGGGAAAATTAAGTAATTTGCGTGACAATATTTATGGTGTTATTTGAAGAGGATATTTACTTCTGATCAGATTTCTGTAGGATTTGATGGCCGTTGGAACAGACGGCTGCTAGATGGCAGTGAATTTGATATCTCTAGTGAATTATTCTTATTATACATGTCAGTAAACGTTGGTAAATACCTTAAAATTATATTTGAATTGGATGTTTTATTGAATACGGTAATGTTACGTTACATTAGATTATAAATTGTAAATTTGTAAAAATTCTATTAAAATTAAATTGAAACTCTATTTTAAGAAATATTCCACAATAAATTATCAAATTATTTCATGTAGATTATCTGTGATTTTTATGATATATATATATATATATATATATATATATATATATGTTATATATATATATATATATATATATATATGTTTGCGTGTGATTATGTGGTTTTTCTATGGTAATTTACATTAAATCTCTTTGCTGCAGTGGTAGTATTAAATGAAATTATAGAGAAGTCACAATTATTTTCACAATTTCAACAAAATGAAAATAAAAATTTCTTAACTTAATATAACCTAAATAATAACTAACAAATATTAAAAAATCATAACAACTTATTTCTATAAGGAAGTTTATCAATGGAAATTCTTCACAATAAATAGAAGTTCATTTAAGTTTTAAGTTATATAACAATAGTTATATAATAATAGTTATATAGCATTTTAAATTAATTATTTTTTTTAAAATTTTAACTGAAATTAATGCTATTTCTCAAACATTAATATCTATAATATAAACAAAAATAATCAACAAATAATTGTGAAAAACACAAAAATTTTATGAGTGAAAACAATTTAGTTAAATTTACTCGAAATTGTTCATTTATATATTATTATCTCTTTAGATATAATTATTATTACAGCTAAAGTAAAAACGGAATTCATTGATCCGATATATAAAAGGTGTCCAAAGATTTCATTCAAATTAGGCTCATATAACAACATTGTTTATACCATCAAACAGCCTTACTTTACCCTCTTAGCTGAAGATTCATTAAGATTTTATTTATTTATTTTTTTTTGTAAACTAAATAAGTTTCAGAAACAAAATTTTTCAAAATTAAATAAAAAAATAAAATCACTTCTTATGTGAATTAGGGGGTACCCTCTATACCTATATTTTAGAGCTATTTATTCTCTGAAAAAGTAAAATCAAAAATTAAATTAATAAACATTCTCTTTTATCCAATAAAAGTCAAAGTCAATTCAATTTAATATGACTATAAAGAAATATACATGATTGTTGAAATATAATTAGAAAATATTAAAAAATACTAAATTTATTATAAATCTATTTTTTACTAATTTTTATCATGATACAAGTACTTTAATTCATCACCAATCGTTTATCAAAAAAAACAGATGTCATTCCAATAGAAAAAAGCCTTAAGACAAAAACTATATCAATATAAAAACACACACATAGCCGATATTCCAACATTGTTATGTATTACATCACATAATAAGCCTATTATATCAACCAGCAAACTTCTCTCCGCCAGGACATCTTCAAAGAGTCTGTTAATCTCCATCCAACAAAAACAATCTCGGATTCCTCCACCTTTTATATTCCAAGTACATGAAGGCCTTTTTGTCAAGAGACAAAACAAAACAAAAGCAAAAAGCAACGAGCAACCCCAGCTATCGAAGCAGCAACAGAAGAGCATCGGTGGATAAAAACTGCCTCACTAATATGGACTGACCGGTGCTCAGAAGATGAATGGTGTCCTTTCAGTGTCCAATTTCGGGACAGGACCACACCTTCTTCCTTTCTCTTCCTCGAAGTGCCCACTGGTTATCTCTTGACACATTTGTCAGGGACCACTGCTGTCCCAGCGGTATTTCATCTCCCCAAGATTCCTTCCCTGGAGAGAAATGGAGTATGATGTCGCCGGCATCGGGATTCGTCGATCACGACAGCCTCTTGTCCGAGGTGAGTAGTTGATATTCGACTACATTTGTTTGTGGTGGAGATGTAGTAAATAACGCGTTTTTGTCAAGATAGACGTGGTTGCGTCTTTGTTTTCCTCTCTCATCTAAGTATGTCAGGTGTAACCACTGAAGAAGAAGATGTGGTAATTTATCTTCATTTTTACCAAGATGACTGTCTTTTCTTATGTGCGATTGTTGATGTTGTGATTTATAATCAGAACTGAAGGTTTAGTGACAGTAAAGTGTTTAATGTTGCACTGCAAAAATATGATTGCAGTATTTATCGCGGTTATTTATACGCGGTTGCGGAAAACGTCTTTTTTTTTGTTTTCATCTAAGTATGTCAGGTGTAACCACTGAAGAAGAATATGTGGTAATTTATCTTCATTTTACCTAGATGACTGTCTTTTCTTATGTGGGATTGTTGATGTTTCATAATAAGAACTTAAGGTTTAGTGATAGCAAAGTGTTTAACTTTGTACTTGCAAAAAATATGATTGTAATATTTATCTGTCTGTAATGAAATGGATAAATTAATAAAGCATATTTTTTTAAAAACTTAAATTAAAATTGGAGATAAACAATCGATAATTAACTATGAAATTAGATGCACAGGAATTTATGTTATTATTTTAGTTGTAAAAATTTAAGATCATTTGATCTTTCATTAACATTTTTCCTTTTTTATTGTGTAATTTGTTGAGATCGAAGATTACTTTGGCGAATTAAAAGAGTTTACACAAGAGGTTTTTTTTTTTTTTTTTGTAATAGTCAGATTACTCTTTATTGGTGCATCGTTGTCATTGTCTTGTAGGCAATTATAAAAATGTAATACACTCACATACCCACACCCCTATATAAATATATATATATATATGTGTGTGTGTGCGTGTGTGTGTGTGTGTGTGTCCGTGTGTGTGTGTCCGTGTGTGTGTGTCCGTGTGTATGTGAACGTATTTTAAAATCTTTGAAAACAAAACAAAACAAAAAAAAAAAAAAGAGATGCGTGTATGGTTTAGTTTTATACAGTAAATAAAGCATTAATACTTTTTTTGATGATATTTATATTTTAAACAGCCTTCAGCATGGGTCGTGTGAAGTACAGCGAATTGGGACTTTTGTTACATACTTTTTATTGGGAATAATCAATAGAATTTGCTTAACTATTATTAATTCATTATACTGACGAACTGATCGAATTACAATGAGAACCAAGACAGTGCATATTTTGCTGTTTCGCTGAAACCGATTAGATTCTCTTATCGACTCTATGCTGTTAATTTAACATCAAATGAATCTATGTTGCTCATGCTACTAATGTTCCTAATTTTAAACAGATTCTAGACCAGTGCAGAGTCGATTATCTCTATAGCATGTGTAGTTCGAGTTTACATTTAACAAGTCTACGGAATATGGGCCCATTAAATGAAGTCTAAATTTATCCAAAGCATGACAAGGTTTTTGAATTTATTGTGTTGCATGCCACTAATTATTCGAGATATAACCAGATTAGGAGAAGCAAAAACAAAAATCAATACTCTGGATGATGGGTGTAATTCAGGTTTTCGATTCATAACTATACTCAATTGTAGATGGATAAGCAATGTTTTGTCATGTATCCATTTAATATTGGATTGATAAGCAATGTTTTTCCATGTACCCATTTAATGGTCCTATCTATATTAGTCCAAACGTATCCAAGGTATAAGGAAGTACTTGGAAAAATAATACAATTTAATTAATTTAATTTTTCATACGACAAATGATATGCCCATTAATTTATTATGAGCATCGTCAAAAAACCTTTTTTTTCAACAAAAAAAAAAAATAAGTGCAACTCTTATGTTTTTTTTTTTTTTTTTTTTTTTAATGAATTATTAGAAATATAAAGATGCTTTATAAATATTGTGGTGAAATTGTGTAATAATTTTATTTTATAGTAAGCTGTGCTTACATAATAGATAAATGGAACGTAGAAAACAAAAGTTTAAAAGAATTATAAGATAAATAAAACTAATTAATAGTAAAATAATATTAATTGTCATTAAATATTAAAAATTTCAAGCCATTTCGAAATTGAAAATTCAATGATTTCAGCATGAAAATCAGACAGAAATGATGCATATTTAAAATCAGCTGTCGTGAGCTGCATCATATTTTGATTTTCATCATCAATTACTGGTAACTAAAAAGCAATCAGCTTTAAACTGAAATAAGCTTGAAAGGTATTTGCTCTCTTTTATTTGAAACTCAATTAAAATAATTTGTTTAAGCAGTTTACACAGCCTATATTTGCATTTTCTAGATGAAGCTTTGTCATTTCAGACTTGAATATTCCATTCATTTGCATCTACTTTTATATCTTCGTAAAAAAATTAAGCATAAATTATTACTAAAGTGTAGTCATGATGACAATTTTAAATTATTTATTATAATATTAAAATTGCTTTTTATTATAAACAAATTTTAAGTGGTGGTCAATTTTTATATTTATTTTTAGCAGTTAATATTGGAAAGACCTTAAGATAACTAGTTGGTGAATATTTATTTAGTCAATGATTTTAAATTACATTACAAAAGGGGCATTTTTATATTTAGTTTTGACGAAAGAATAAAATTTAGATAGTTTGCCATGCATAGATTAAAATAAATTATGGAAATAGGTTATGAAATTTTATTCCTATGTGAGGAAAAACAATTTTTAAAAAAATTATCCGTATCACATATTGAAAAATAAACGGTCTGTAGATAGTATTTTTAGTTTTTCGTGGAATTTTTCAACACTTATGAAACGATAACAAATTATACATTCTTCTATTTCTATTATCTAAAATTTTATTTTAACATTTAGATGAATTTTTAAGGAAGAATATATTTCTGATGAGGTGAATAAATGTAAGAATTTTTATTGAACACTGTACTTGAACATTTGATGGAAATAATTAGTTAGTCAATGTTTTAAAATTATATTACAAATGCGCATTATTTACATTTAATATTACTTTTTTTATATTTTATTATTAATAATTCTTCTTATTATTACTTCAAAGTGAGTGGAATGTGATATAAATATGCTTTTCACTAAGAAAGAAAAATATTTTTTTATATAAATATTAATAATGTACAATTTTTTTTTTAAAATTTCATAAATGTGATAGTATTCAGTTTACGATATTATAGTATTTTGTTTTTTCTCACGAGGAGAGTTTTTGAATTTCATTCCAGGAGAAAGGAATGTGAAAAATATACAATAAACCCATCACACAAATTTGACAGCAGACACGCAGTATTCTGGGTAGTTATGTTACGTGAAATTAGTGTTTTGTATTAATCAGAACAACATGCCATTCAAATCGGATAAACATTATCTTGTATAATGAGGAAATTAGCGAATTTCTGTGCGATCTTCACAGGTCGAAACAACTGCAGATTGAATAATATATATACTATGAGTTTTTCTATCGCGATGTGTGACAGACCACGATCTGAGAAATGTCTACTCAATTGAGAAGTGACGGAAGTTGACCCCTTACCTTCTTGACTGATTGTCTTAAAAGGAGATTTTTATTGAATAAGATAGAGTTAGTTCTACGACGAGTAGAATAGAAGTGTTTTTTTCTTTTAAATGGTGACTGAATAGGCAGGAATTTTCGACTGTTTTCAATGTGAACTTCTTGTGGTTTCGTGTATCACGCGGTGTGATAATTAAGGTCTGCCGAAGACCATCTATTTAGATTTGTAATAAACTCAAGAACACTGAAAATCTCCGTCCTTGGAGTGATAATTGCATTTATGGATCAAATTATCTTTAATTTCCTTTTTATGTAATAGAGTTCTGTATATATACATATATATAATGTTTGTAAATAAAAATTAAAGTGTCATGAACCTGAAAGTGACCCTCTTCTTAAGCCTTCTAATATTGTCCGAGCTTATAAATTAATGCATCAAAATTTTAATTGATGCACATGCATAATTATGTTATATGCTTTTCATTTATGTTTATATCGTTCCCACTACCTCACTCGTAATCCAATAATAATGTCACATAATTCAAATAGAAATATTTTAAAAATACTTAACTTTATCATTATTTCATGAAATTTCATGTACACATATCTTTAGTAAGACATTTTTTAGTATATAGTTTGTAGGTAGTAGGTATAGTTTTTTAGTATATATTTGTTTAGTATATAACTATACACATATAGTTTTGTGTAAATTATAGTAAATAACGCAAAGTGTATAATTTTATGCATTTAAATACTTTTCAGAAAACAAAGATTTCAAAGTCATTATTTTTTATTATATTCTAAAGAAAGATTTTTAAATGTACTCTAGAGAAAGAAATATATTTTTGTATCTGTTTAGAATTCTCTATGCTTCAATACATTTTTAAAGAATTAAAAAAAAAAAATTCTCATAAAAAATGTGAGGTTATTAAATATTTTTATATCATATATTATTATCATATATTATATATTGGCATACATTATTCATTTCTATTTAAGGAGCTCATCAATGCACGCATTTAAAAGAAAAAAATGTTGAATATCTTCATTTCGCAGCCCATATTCTTAAATCATAAAACAGCTCTTCTTTTTTTCTCGCAATTATTCTCGAACAAAAACTTTCTAGGAAATATTTCAAGGCATTTCATTTTACCACTTCCTAAACTAACCCATTATGTTTGTTTTTTTTATCTTCAAGTTATTAAGTTCTTCGAATAGAGCCAAATAAATTGTCTCTAGGTTTTATTGAAAAAATAAATAGAAATAAATAAAAGTGGACAAAATAGAATATAACTGAATGAAGAAGAAAAAAAAGAGGTATCACCTATAAAGATTTTTTAATGAGAAAGCTACGTCATTTTAGAAAAGTTACTGCAGAAGTACGAAATAACATTACATTGTGTTAGGACATATAATTCCAAATTTAATTTGCAGGGTAATCCAGACATCTTATTCAATGTTTCCAAGTTTTTTAAAAAGTAGCGAAATTAAAAGGAATCTTTCCTTTTTCAAACGAATAGCTAATAGTAGAGTTAGATTTAAAAAATTCAACACTTCTCTCAAATGGTAGTTTGAGTACTTTAAATTCAAACATGCATTTTTTTCTGAATAAATTGAAAATTATTTTGAAGTTCTATTTAAAAAGAGATTCTTTAAATATCTTGCGTAAGATTCTGGTGAATTATTATAAAACAATACATTTTTAAATTTTTTTTTTAATTTGGAAAGTTAATAGAAAGTTGGTAATGGTTCTCAAAATAAAAACACATACTCTGATTGGACTGTAAAAACTAAACTCCTTTTTTTCGAAAACGAAACGCAGCCTGGTTACATTTATTTCTCCTTCCAGCCAGCTCACGCCCATGCGGACGTGAATGTTTATAATTTCTCTGGCTCCAGTTTACACATGGATTTTTTTACATATTATGCTCGTGGAGTTATTAATACCCATGAGGCAACAATAGTATCCCGTCAAATATCTAGCTCTAACGTTCACAAACGTCCACGTTCATATGTATATAAAAATTATTTTTTAATAAAAGTTTAATTGTTGTTTATTTATTGACACATTTATCTGTTTTAATTGTCATGTATTCAACGGCATATATAATCTTCATTAAAAACCATAACCCATTTGTTCTAATGTATTTAAATCAAGGAAGTATACTAGTCAATTCATTCTAGTGATATATTCATTTCCTAGAAGTTCCTCAATAACACTTACGCAATAAGGCCTGGCGTTGTCACTCTTATTAACGAAATCCGTATCAATGACACTTCGTTAGAGTTGCAATTTGTGCGGATCACTTGTTCACTATAGCGATGTTCGGTAATAGTACCTCCTGCTAATTGTACCTACCTTCATTTACATAGATCCGCCCATTTATCGTAATGCCTCCCTAAACGGGCATTCCAGAACCACCATACTGGTCTCTTCAGCTGATGTTTGTGTAATAAAACTATATTATTATCTGTCTCCTTTCTAACTCGTGTTGAGAATCGCTTGTGACACTGTAACAACTGAGATGTCCAGTGTGTTCTTTACATCACAGCTGACTGGTAGGTAGGACTGGTAGTAGGTATCTAGGACATGCAATATTCAAAATGTTTGACCACCTTATGAAGGTGTCTGACAACAGTAAACGTATGATTTACCATTTTATTGCCAAGCACAGGCGATAATCAATGTTATCCACTGAATTGTATCCACTTCTTTTCTCCTGTATGTCGATCATTCATTAACATTGTTTTCTTGGCCAACCACTGACAACCTTTTTTTACAACTATTCCTATGGTTTTGAAGGATTTTTAAGCTGAAGAAAAGACACTTTTGACGAATCAAATCTTAGGTTACATTTATCAAACTACACCCAGTCTCAAACTTGCCAATTTTTTTCATGAATAAATTCGTACAAATGGTTTCGACCTACCATATTGTATGTATAGTCCCATTTGAACATGCAAATATTGTTTTTAATAAATTTCGTGCTTCGATTTAAAGTAGTCTGGCACTGCCAGCAACTCTTACTATACATATTTCTCGTGTATTTACTTCACCTCTGATGTCTTGTACTTTATATTTAAATACGAATTATATTTCTAAATTGGTGTTAATTGTATTGAAGAAAATTGCATAGGTGCTTAATTTTTGGATTTTAATATATAATATTAATACCTTAAAAATCAGTTGTTTCATTTTTAATGAATGGGAAAACTAATAAGACTCAACTCATCAGCGTTTAACATTTTTGATGCCAAATTATCCTCTGTTTGAACAGATCTTTTGTGCTTTTTAGCAATACAATGTTCATAAAATCTGTGAGATATTTTGAGGACTACTCCTGCCGATAGAAAAATAAAAGTGAGTCTTCTGGTAATGATATTGTTTAGAAAATAACGAATAGTTGAAAATATTTGGATGATGTTTTCGCTAATAAGCAAAAATTAGAAATTTGATGGAAATTTACTGTTAATTTGCATTAAAGATGAAAACAAAAGAAGAAATAATATGGTGAAATAAGTTAAACATAAAGTGAAATAATTATTTTTGATGTTTAAAATACAGTTATGCAACATAATTGTTATGTAACGTCTACATCAATTTTCCTTTCCATTCAATTTTGTACTTGCAGTATTTTTACTGATAAAAAATAAACACTTAAAATGTTTCTTTTATTGAGACATTTTTTTCCTTTATTTGAACTGCATTTATAGAAAATTTATCTTTAGCTTTTAAACGTAAATATAATTAAAGTAAATAAGATAAACACATTTAAATATTAGAAAAAAATTTTTCTTTTCAATATGTACATAGAAATTAGTAAAAAGAAAAGAATTTAATTCAATTGAATTATGTTAACAAAATATGTACACATTCAAATACATTTTAACTTGGAAAATAAGATATTTTTTTCGAGAGAAAGAAATCATTTATAATATATTTGTTTTTCAATTCCTCTCACAATTCTTTTGAAATAACAGTAATTTCTTTCTAAAATATTTACTCTTTCTACAGAGCCATTTAATTAAAAAAATATTTTCAAAATGAATGTTAGGATTTTCCTTATTTCATTTCTTAAAAAGAAGGTAAATTTAAAGAATTTATTGTATAGGAGGTTAATTTAATTTGTATACTTTCGAAGAATATTATTGAAATTAAAAGCGTAATTGCATTTATATTCTGTTAATAAGCAAATAAGTTTATGGAGATTTATGCAACTTTTAGAAAAATTTTGATGAAAAGAATATTATTAGTTAAGAATATTATTAATATTATTATTATTAGTCTCACTATTGTACTTTTATTATATTAATACATATTACCCAGCTTTGGTTTATTTCAGAAAATGAAACTTTCTAACTATTAAGATTCACGTTATTTCAAGGCACCATTTTCGCTTTCTTCAGCTCCAGCATTGTCCATTCTTGACCTATTAGATTCCTTCCGATTTTAAGATATATTCACATTTTCTATACAGTCCTGCTCTTCGTTTAGAGTCCATTCTGGTCTGATTGAATAATTTTATTTTCTTAGGCGGCATTGCAAATGTAACAATCATATCCAGTTTAGATTTCAACGAACCTTTTTTTCTCTCAATCTCACACTGGGCTATATGGCTATCAAATTTGGAACATCCGGTGATGGAGAGTGGAGGACACCTGTCAGAAAAAGGAATCGAAAACTCAGACAATACAACGATATAAAAAATAATATCAAACCAAGAAGAATTAGCCAACGGTGAAAAGATGCCATGTTTGAATAAAATAAAATGAATTTTTTAATTTTTTTTAACGATTATTTATCCAATTTTGAAATTATTTTCTCAGTTGATCTTAGGTATCTCGGTATCTTTATATTAAAAAAAAAATCCTGCCAAATTTGATGAAATTTTGGATTTAAATTGAGATCGTGCATAGGTATATACATGCACTTTTATAAATATATATATATATATATAATTTTATTAAATATAAGATATTTAATTGTTTTTTGAATAAATATCATTACATTAAATGTATTATGATCAGTAATTTTTCATTTTAAAAGTTAAGAACAATTTAGTGTATTTAATGCAATATACTAAATGAACAAAAAATTTTTATTATCACAAAATGCTTACGTCGCATAAAATAATTTTTTTTTTTAATTTAAAAAAAAATACAAATTTTTTATATTTATGTTATGAAAACATGTAAATTTATAACATTTAATATTTTAAATTAAATACAAAATTATTCTTTTACGTTAAAAACTACATACAATTTAATTTTAATGCAAATAATTAAAATTTTTACGTTTTTTTTCCAATTCAATATTTAATTTAAATAATCAACAATATTAGTAGTTCTCATAAATTTGTTGATCTGATAACTATTAAATATTTGTTTAATAGTTAAATATTTCATTAATAATTTTAAAAAAAAAATATCTTTATTTATGAATAAGCTTTTGGATTTAAAAATTTCCATTACAGTTTAGTAGAATTATGTTTATTTCATAAAATTCAGAATAATATTAAACACATTAATAACTCTACCGTTACCATAAAATATTTTCCACTTAATTTAATTTCTTAAACATTTTACAAAAATTCACGTTACATAAACTTTAAAGTTATTTACCCTTATATTAAATAAAACACATATATAATCTAATCACATTTTACTTGCAAATAAACAACGGTTAATAAATATGCTAAAGTGCAAAAACTAATATCGAAAATATTTAAAAGTTAATATATTTAAAAGTTTGATAATTTTCACGTTTTAATCCATGCATTTATGCTAGGAAAAAAGAACTCTGAATCATTAAATACTGCATTTACTTCATTATTGATATCCACTTTAAAAACATTTTTAAAGCTTCATGCTTTCATTTCGAGCAAATTAAGTTACACGAGTTATAAAAGAAGTGGAAAAATCAAATTTCCCTGGAAACCAACATCACTTCTTGATTTTTGCAGTTGATATACTTCTCCCATGCCCTCTGATGGATATTTACTTACAAAAAGTACAAAATGCGAACCTAAAAGAAAATGGAATAATTCATGACTAGTCTTCGACGTGAAGTATTTCTGGTGTATAGAGGGCAGCTTTTGTGAAAACAAGATCTGACAAAGTAATATTTTTAATCCAATACTTGCAGAGCAGAATGTTGGCTCTCAGCGCTTGCTACGTCTTACCTTCGAGCAAGAAGTCTGAAAGACCTTAATATTTAAACAGGATGAATTGCTGAGTTAACTTCCTAACTCAGTGGCATTTCTTTTCCTTCCCGTAGTAGTAGTAATTTACTTTTTCGTGTTTCTTCACTGTTGCATGTTTTAGTTTACTTTTAAGATTTCTTATTTAATCCTTTATTTAGGTATGTTATAAAGTCATAGGGCTGTGCGTGGACTTACTTTTTTTAATGAAGGTTTGTCTTCATTAATTTGGTTTTGGGGTATGGTATTTCTGGAATGTTCTTCTATTGAATTGGTACTTTTAAAGCAATGCTTTTAAAAATTCTTGATTGAAAAAATAATTGATATTGAAATTGATTGCTCGGTTTTGTTGAAGTTATAAATATTTTCTATTAAATTAAAAATTAAAATATCAGCAAAATCTACAAAAATATTCAAAAGAATATTAAATAATTTTAAAGACTTTTGGTAACTATTTAAATATTCGTCGCTAATATTATTATCTATTAAAAGAAATTAAAAATGACTATTTTAGAAAACTAGAATAATTAACTTCAATATTCATTCAATATTTCAAATTGTGTGAATATCATTTAAATATTAATTTAATGTGACAATTGTTATATCTAATCTTTAGATATTAGCAATTATTACTTATAAAAATAAAAATGAATTTTTGCAGTTTTATGAAGGCACTTTAAATAAATTGGCAGCTATCTTTATAAATAACTTTTATTTAGATTAATGAAATCGTTGATTTATTTCGAAATTGCCATTTCATTAGCTCTAAAATATTCAATAAATCTTAAAAAGCATTCTTTTAAAAATGAAAAAAAATAAATTATATTAAGATTATGATAAATCAACTTATTTTGTAATATCAAGAATTTATTTTTTTTTAATTTTTCAATTGGATCATTTAACTATCGTTAAAATATATCTGATGATGAAACCTAGACTTTATAATTCAGTAACTAGAGATTAATTTAGTTTAAAATACTAAACCATAATTATGAATTATGCAAAACAGACACATATTCTCTGTTTTGCTGTTGGCAATTTATTCAGAAGCGATAGATATCATTTAACAGCGGATTTGCATATCAAAAGTAAATCGGAAGTCATTTAATAGGGTAAATTTATTCTGCAAAATTTTATTTTTATCGCCACTGCTATTGGTTGTATTCTGACAAAGAGATTAAACTGCATTCCTTTTAATACATATAGTTGCAATTATTTAAGTGTGTTTCATTTTATATATGAATATTTTAATGGCCTCAAAAGCTAACATTTTAGTAATTTTAAAGATATAAGCAATTATTTTTAAACTCAATAATGATTTAAATTTCAGATAAACTACTTTAAATATCTTTCTTATTTTAAATAGATACATTTTGAATATTTTTTAATTGAGTAATATTTGAAATTCTAACAAAATTCGTTTGCAAGTATCGTTAAAATTAATATTTAAGTGTATCTTATTTTATATGTGAAAATTGTAATGGTCTTAAAAGCTAACATTGTAGTAATTTTTAAGGTATAAGTAATTATTTTAAAACTCAATGATGATTTAATATTATTTCCTAAATTTCTGATAAGCCATTTTATATCTGTTTGGTATTTTAAATAGATACGTTTGATATTTTTTAAATTAAGTAATATTTTAATTCTAATAAAATTTGTTTGTAATCATCAAGAAAGTTAATCTTTCGTAATTTTGATTTGATAGATTTTACTGTAGGATACCTACTTGAATGCAGTGTGAAAGTTGAATTGATATATTTTACTAACGTCTAATTTCTTTTTCTGATATATTTTTCTAAAATTTATGTTCAAAGTTATTGCATCTACAATTTATCTGGCTGTATTTTTTATTATTATGGGAATTAAAAAAAGTTTTAAGAAAACAAAATTTTCTGTATTTGTCAGAACAAAAGATACCAATGAAAAAATACCAAATATTATACTTCAATTGCATTCACTGAATTCCTTTTCATACATTAAATTGCAATTATTTAAGTGTATTTTATTTTATATATGAAAACTTTAATGGTCTTAAAAGCTAACATTGTAATAATTTTAAATATATAAGCAATTATTTTTAAACTCAATGGTCACTTAAAATTATTTCTTAAAATTCAGATAAACTACTTTAAAATATATTTAAATTGATACATTTGAATAATTATTTTCAATTAAGTAATATTCAAATTATAATAAAATTCGTTTGCAATCACCATTACAATTTTCTAATATTTCTAAATATTTAGAAATTTTGCTTTGCTAGACATTACTATCGGAGACATACATGTATGTAATGGAAAAGTTGAATTGGCAGACTTTCCAAAATCTGCTTTTCTTTTTTCTGAAGTTTTTTTTTTTTATAATTTTTATACAAATTGTTTGGACCTACACCTTATTTGGTTTTTTTATTGTTATGGAAATAAAAAAAGTTTTAAAAAAGAAGACATATAATTTTCTGTGTTTTTCATATTGAAAAGATAGTAAGAATAAAATAATAAATTTTATATTTTGAGAACATATTATTAAAAAAATTATTGAAGGGGTATAGCGTTTCTAATCTTTTAGCGTTTCTAATATCGTTTCTAGTCTTTTCAAATTCTTAATGTTTAAAATTTATCTTCACATTTTTTTAATAGTGTAAATGTAAAGTTGGTTAAAATGTTAATGAAATGTATGTTAATAAAATAATCTTCTCAAAAGAGATAAAGTTCTGCAAATATTCCCGATTGAATGAAAATAACACCAGATATTTTAAAACCATAACTCATAGCCACTGAAAACCTAAATATTAAGCTGCTGGTATGCGACATTGAATGGATATAAAGGTTTTGGAAATGAGTAGACTCGAAGTGATCGTAGAAACATGTGTAATATTTCTTGCAGAACACTCAAACTATCTGGTAGAAATTTTCCTCTTACAATTAGTAAATGAAGGGATAATTCCATAAGTTTCCTCCAAAAGGCAAAGCACTGGAATTATTCCACAACATCCCAGACACAAGAAATCCTCTAGAAAGCCAATACATTAAACACGAGCGAAATGTTTGTGCAACATTTTTCACTATTTGAACCATTTATAAAACATTTTCAGATTTCAAAAAAAAAAAAAAATATTTTCACTAACAATGATAGGTTGTTATATTTATTTATTCATTCCGTTGTTGTAGAATGATTCATGCACGAAAAGTAACTCAAATCTAAAGATGGGTTCTTAAGTGAGGTAAGTCATAAATTTAAGATATCGTGGTAATCTTTCTCAACCTCCGGGCTTGTCAATAACGCCTTCAACGGGGCCAAAACTATTATTGGACTCACCTACATTGATTCAGCTGTATAATAAAAGTAGTCTTCTTTCACAAAGTTTCAAATTTTTAGTCATTAATATCATAAGGCCACGATACATCATATTTGTGAACGCTGTCAATAAAATTGATTATACTTTCAATGATGTAAAAACAGATACATTATTTCCCACTTTATAGTATTATCTTTCCCAACAATAAATAATTTATTATAAAACTTGGTGTTATTTTTGTATTTTTGCATATTTTCGTAAGATTATATTCTATAAATTCTTCAAGCGAAGGTAATAGTTTCTCACCAATTTATCTTAGAAGATTTTTTTTTTTTTATATTCTTACAAATTAATCATCAATTAAAGTGAATAAAATAAAAAGTATAAATGTGTAAAATATTTAGCGTCTTTTATAAATACTAATTATTAGATTAATCAAAATTAGGTTTTTTAAAAACTTTATTTTATACTTTTTCTTCTTTTTTATTTTATTTTATGCTTTATTTTAGATTTTAAAAAAATATATAATTCTTTTAAACACAAAAAAATAATATTTTTGTTTCTTAAGGAAACAAATTTATATACAGGGTGATTATAATTAAAAACTTTAATTATAATCACCCTGTATATAAATTTGCTGTATATAATCACCTTGTATATAAATCTTTCACAATGCTGTATAAAAACACACTCGTCAAATGAGTTCAAATTTGAACTAAAGATACCTGAAGAAGGGTACAGACCAAAAAAAGTTCCAAAGTGTATTCATAGATATCGCTGTAAACGGCATAAATAAAGTGAATTCTGAGTGCTAGTGATATTTTGAAATTGAAATTACAAAGCATTTGACATGAGTTGCACATTAAACGAACTGTTTTGTTTAATGAACTTGATTGTTTAGGTTTTTTGACTGAAAAAGGGACTTCCAAGTCATTCAACAGTTGTGAGACTATTAGTGGAAAGCCCATCCACTACGGCAAGGTCATACCAAATTGATGGGAAAATCGGTGTAACATTTTTTGGAATTCTTTTTTGATGCCATACCTTTTTCCCCTTCTTCAAATATCTACAGTTCAAATTTGAATTAATTGTGACAAGTAGTCTATTGTTTTCAGCATTTTGAACTTGGGACTTTAATTATAATCATCTAGTATATCCAGAGTAAAGGGTCACGAGTCCACCCATAAGGCTCGACGTTATCACGCTTTATAACGAAATCTCTATCAATGACACTTCGTTACAATTGCAATTGGTGAGGATCATTTGCTGACAATAGCGATGCTTGGTATCTCCTGCTAATTGTACCCGCCCTCATTTACGTAGATCCGCCCATTTATCGTAATGCCTCCCAAACCGGGCATTCCAGAACCACCATAATGACTTCTTCCCTGATGTTTGTGGAATAAAACTATATCCTTATCTCTCCTTTTAACTCGTGTTCAGAATCAGAACTTGTGACACTGTAACAATTGAGATGTCCAGTGAGTTATTTACATTATAACTGACTGATGGCATGCAGTGTTCAAAATGGTAGACCTTTTATGAAGGCGTCTGGCAGCAGCAGAAAGATTTGCCTCTTGTTGCCGTGCACATCTGTTAAGCAATGTTATCCACTAAAGTGTGTCCATGTTTTTTCATCTTTAGTAAAATGTATCAGCCCTCCATTCCCGTTGTTTTTCGTGGCCAACCACTATCAATAATTTTGCACTTAGAAATAACTGTAAAAATATTGGTAGTGGTTTGGAAGGATTTATAAGCTGGTTTAGAAGGATTTATAAGCTAGTGAAAAGTCACTTTTGGTGAATAGAATCTTTTAAGTTAATTTTATAAAACTAATTCCAGTCTCAAACCTACCGATCTTTCTTCAATACATAAATTCATACAAATGGTTTCTTCCTACCATATTGTATGTATAGTCTCACTTGCACATGCAAAGATTGTTTTTAATAGGAATTCGTTCTTCGTTTTAAGGTAGTCTGGCACTGCCTCATCTGACTGTACATATTCATCATGCACTTACGTCATCTCTTACGTCTTGTAACCAAAACTTGAATATCAGTCATATTTTTTAAATTGGTGTTCAATATATTGAAGAAAACAAGCCCTATTTGTAATTGCATGAATATTTGCTTGAAAATTCCATCCGTTGCTTAAGTTTTGTCTTCTCATATATATAATTAGTTCCTTAAAATTAGTTGATTCATTTTCTAATGAATGGAAAAAACTCTGAAGACTCAACTCATCAGTTTTTAATATTTTTGTTGTCGAATTATAATGCGTTTGCACAGATCTTTTTGTGCTTTATCAATACAATGCACCTAAAGTCTGTGAGATATTTTTAGGAATACTCCTGCCAATAGAAAATAAATGTGAGTCGCCTGAAATGATATTATTTATTCAATAATGAATAGTTGAAAACTGTTTTCTGGATGATCTGCAAGCTCTTTCTTTAATTGGCATACAAATTAGAAAGAAGATAATTAGAAAGCTAAGTTCAACTTTTACTCTGTTACAGATGCAAAAAAAAAGGATTACCATCAAATAAGGACTAATATTCAGAATAAGCTTCGATAAAAGTTTCCTTTTGAAGGTTATTAATGTTACACAATATCGTAGTTGAATTAAACTTCTTTTAATAAAAATAAATAAATAAATGTTAAAAATATATATGAAATTTGAAAATTAAGTAAAATATATATAAGAAATTTAAACGTATATATTAAACGTATAAGAAATAATTATTTTTGATGTTTGAAATATAACTATAAAACATAATTGCATTGGAACTTCAACATCAATTTTCCTTTCCTGCAATTTTTGCACTGCTCATAATATTTTTTACTGATAAAAAAAGTATAAACGTAATTTGTTTCTTTTATTGAGACATTTTTCTCTTTTCACTTATTTGCACTGCATTTATGGAAGATTTATCTTTGTCTCTTAAACATAAATATAATTAAAGTAAATAAAATAAACACATTTAAATATTAAGAAACTTTTTTTTTCAATATGTACGCAAAAGTTCGTAAAGAGAAAAGTATTTAATTCAACTGAATTATGTTAATAAAAAATTTACACATTCAAATACATTTTAATCTTGGGAAATAAAATATTTTTTTCGATAGAAAGAAATGGTTTATAATATATTTGTTTTTCAATTTCTTTCACATTTCTTTTGAAATAACAGTAATTTCTTTCTAAAATATTTACTCTTTATACAAAGCCATTTAATTAAAATATTTTCAAAATGAATCAATTGAATCTTAGGATTTTCCTTATTTCGTTTCTTACAAAGAAGTCTGGCCGAGTATAGATTTAAGGAATTTATTGTGTAAGAGGTTAATTTAATTTGTTACACTTTCTAAGAATAGTATTAGAATTACTCGTATAAAAGCGCTTATATTCTGTTAATAAGCAAACAAGTGTATGGAGATTTATGTAACATTTAAGAAAATTTCGATGAAACGAATCTTATTATCGATCTTCATTATTGTACTTTTATCAGACTAGCACATATAACCCAGATTTGGATGGTTTCAGAAAAAAAAAACTTAGTAACTATTTAGATTCGCATTATTTCAAGGTGCCGTTTTCACTTTCTTCAGCTCTATCAATGTTCATTCTTGACCTATTAGATTTATTCCGATTTTACGATATATCCCCATTTTCTACAAATTTTAGTACTTCTCTTCAATTAGAGCCAATTCTGGTCTGATTGAACAGTTTTCTTTCTTAAGCGGCATTGCAAATTTAACAATATTATCCTACTTTGAAGTTCAATGAACCTATTTCTCTCAACCTCACTCTAGGACCCTATGGATATCAAATTTCGAACATCCGAGGACGGAGAGTGGAGAATACCAGTCAGAAGAAGGGATCCAAAACTCAGACAATAATCCAAACTCGGCAACATAAAAAAATTAATATTAACCAAGAAAAATTCGCCAAAACCGAAAAGACGCCAAATTGGCATAAAATCTAATTTATTCCAAGCTGTGTAATTTTTTTAACGATTATTGATCCAATTTTGAAATTTTTTTTCTCGTTTGATCTTGGTTTGTATTAAAAAATCCTGCCAAATTTGGAGAAATTTGATTGTAAAATGAGGCCTTGCATAAGTGGATACATAACGTTTTAAAAAAAATATATATATATATATCATTCATTAAAATTATGATTGTTAACTGTTTTTTGAATAATTATTGTACAATAAATTTATTACATTCAGTCATTTTTTTATTATAATAGCGTAAGGGCTGCTTTTAAGTGTACTTAATGGAACTTATGAAGAAAAAAATTGTTTATTAATAAAATATGCTTACTTTGCATAAAATTATTATTTTTTTTTTAATTTTAAAAATAAGAAAAATTAATATGTTATAAAAACATATAAATTTAAATATTGTAAATTAAAAATATAAAGTTAAATATTATTCCTTTATATTTAAAATATGTAAAATTTAATTTTACTTCATATAATTAAAATGTTAATATTACTTTTTTTTTTTCCTTTAAAAATTATTTAATTTAAATAACCAACGATATTCGTAGTCCTCATAATTTTGTAGATCTCATAACTACTAAATATTTGCTTAATAATTAAATGTTGCATTAATAATTTTTAAATAATAAAGTATCCTTAAATATAAATGCACTTTTGGATATAAAAATTTCCATTAGAGGTTAATAGAATTAATGTTTATTTTTCAAATTCAGAATAACATTAAACACATTAATAACTGTACCGTTATCATAAACTATTTCTAACTTAATTTAATTTCTTATAACTTTTACAAAACTTCCCGTTACATACACGTTAAAGCACCTTATACTTATATTAAATAAAATCCATATATATAATCTAATCACATTAGCTTGAAAATAAGCAACGGTAAATAAATATGCGAAAGAGCAAAAACTAATATCAAAAATATTTAGAAGTTAATATATTTAAAAGCGTGATAATTTTTCACATTTTAGTCCATCCACTTACTGCGAGGAAAAAAGAACTCTGAATCATTACATATTGCGTTTACTTCATTATTGATATCCACTTTAAAAATATTTTTAAACCGTCCATGCTTTCATTTCGGAGCAAATTAAGTTACGCGAGTTATAAAAGAAGAGGAGAAAATCAATTTCCCTGGAAACCAACATCCCTTCTGGATTTTTGCAGTTGATATACTTCTCCCACATGCCCTCTGATGGATATTTACTTACAAAAAGTACAAAATGTGAACCTAAAAGAAAATGGAATAATTCATGACCAGACTTCGGCGTGATGTATTTCTGGTGTATAGCGGGAAGCTTTTGTGAAAACAAGATCTGACAAAGTAATACATTTAATCCAATACTCGCAGAGCAGAATGTTGGCCCTCAGCTCTTGCTACGTCTTACCTTTGAGCGAGAAGTCTGAAAGACCTTAATATTTAAACAGGATGAATTGCTGAGTTAGCTTCCTAACTCAGTGGCATTTCTTTTCCTTCCTTTAGAAGTCGTAATTTACTTTTTCGTATTTCTTCACTGTTGTATGTTTCAGTTTACTTTTAAGATTTCTTATTTAATCCTTTATTTAGGTATGTTATAAAGTCATAGGGCTGCGCCAGGAATTACTTTTTACAATAAAGATTTGTATTCATGAATTAACTTTTGGGGTATTTGTAGAATGTTCTTCTATTGGATTGAAATTTCTGTGGTAATGCTATTCAAAATTCTTGATTAAAAAAATAATGAATATTCAAATTGTTTGTTCGGCTTCGCTGAAGTTATAAATATTTTTCTATTTAATTAAAAATTAAAATATCGGTCAAATCTACAAAGGGGTTAAAAAAATTTTAAATAATTTTAAAGAAATTGTCTTAACATTTTACCATTGAAGAAGACAAAAAGCCTAATGTAATCCTTTAAACAGATAGATTATATATATTTGCAGACATTTTAATACCATTAATTTAGTATCATATTTAAGCGAGTGCTAATTGTCATCAAGACATCAGATGCGCCCTTTGCAAAGTATTTAACAAAAAAGTATTTGTATTGCAAAAGTATTTGTTAAAAAATGTTAATCAAAACAAATAAATAAATTAGACATTCATTATTTTTAATTAAATTTCATTCTTTTGCCATATGCAATGATGATATATCAAATATAAAATAATTATTAGAATGTTATAGCTTTATAAATTTTAAAATTCCTTGTAACATACATATACACTGGTGTCCAAAAGTTAAGCATAAATAGTAAAATGTGAAAAACATGGAGTAAATATTCGTAAAATTATTCCAAATTCTTGCGGATATTAATTGGGTGAAGAGGAAGCATTGGGTTTATGCAAAACCTTTCAGACGACTACGTCCTGCGCGAAACACCTGCGCATGTCGGAACACAGTGAAACCAATTCACGCAGCATAGGCAGTTCAGACAACAACTGCTGTGCGAAGGAACGTTGTTAACCATCAAACAAGGTGAATGATGGCCCAAAGACGCCAAATGGACATGTTTCCGAACGGAAGAATAGTTGGAATGCTGGAATCGGACGATCACAAACCGAAGTGTGGACCAGTCTGTGATCTCAAGACTGTGGCAGAGGTTTCAAAGAACGGAAGATGTTACCCGACAACCAGTATCAGGTCGACCAAGAGTCACAAACCCCTAGCTAAGACCGATATCTGGTAATAAGTGCGCGAAGTCAGAGGGGCAGTACTGCCAGAGCACCGGGTTCGGCGCTCACAGTCGCCACAGGAATACGAATTTCGAGACAAACTGTTTACAGGAGACTCAATCATGCTAGCCTGTATGTCAGAAGATCAGCAGTTTGCATTCCCCCTCACGTCTGCGCATAAACGCGCTCGTTTGAACTGGAGTTTGAAACATCAACATTGGAGTGTGGGAGAGTGGGCCAATGTGATATTCAGTGACGAGTCCCGGTTTAGTCTGAGTAGTGATTCTCGTCGGGTAACGATATGGAAAGAACGTGGAACACGTTTTGAACCAAGAAACATAACGGAAAGACATCATTTTCCATCAAGGGGAGTAATGATATGGGCAGGCATCATGATGGACGGCCGCACAGACCTCCATTTCTTTGACACGGGGTCTGTGACTGGTCAAAGATACAGAGAAGAAGTTCTTGAGCCTTATGTTCGCTTGTTTCGAGGTGCTGTCGGTCCTGACTTCATATTCATGGATGATAATGCGCCATGTCACCGATCGGTGCTGGTTGATGACTTCCTTGAAACGGAAAACATCCAGCGCATGTCGTGGCCTGCGAACTCCCCTGCGAATCCTATCGAGCATGTATGGGATATGCGCGGGAAACAAATTGCAGCCCTTTTGCACCCACCGAGCTCCGTTACAGAACTGAAGAGAGCTCCAAGATGCTTGGAATCGTTTGAGCCCACAACTCATTCATCATCTCATAGCAAGTATGGTAAATCGTTGTGCAACGTGCCTGGCTATCAGAGGTGACCACACGACTTATTAAACTGCAGCATCAGTATTTAATTTAATGTTTTCTTTCATTTTTCTTTAAAGTGTGAACCCTTGCTATGCTCAGTTTTCTTTCAAACTGCTACTTTGGATTATAAAATTAATTATTGTCGTTCTTTTGATTTGCTTTCTTATTTTATAACTATTTTTACACTCGCATATCACGTTTCCCGCCATTTTGATTTACAGTTCCTTCTTTATTCACATAATTATCAATTATGCTTAACTTTTGGACACCAGCGTATATATATATATATAACACAATATATGACAAACTAAAAATACTGTTAATTTTAAATATATATTGAACTTTAAATATAATGTTTAAAAGCATAATAAAATTCAGTAATTTAAAAAAAAAAGGAATATTCTTTTTATATACTGTTTATATTATTATATTCTATATATATGTTATATTATCTATATAGTATTCTTTTATATAGGTTATTTTAACAAAAAATAAATTAAAAAAAATATTCATTGTGTTTTCAAAGCTCTTTTTAAAATTATTTTCTGAAATTCTAAACATCCAAAACCTCTTGGAGACATAGAAAAAAATTAACAATGTTAATTTTCAGATCAAAATGTTAATCAGAATTAATAATCAGAATGTTAAAATAGTGTTTGTTAACAAACATTATTTTAAGACATTTTTATGACCGAAATTTCATAAATCAAACAGCAGAAATTCTTGGTTTTGAAATTATATGACGTACTTAAAAAAATGAGATATGTAATTGCTTTCTTAACTATTTCAAAGGAAAAAAAAACTAACTAAAATGTCACAAAATATTACATTTATATATCAATAAACCCTTTTGTCTCGAATTACGTTCTTTATTTTTTTTTTATAATGTCTCCAAGATGTTTTGGATGTTTAGGAATTTCAGAAAATAACTTTTAAAAAGAGCTTTGAAAATACAATGAATATTTTTTTAAATTTATTTCTTGTTTTGGAGAAATTAGCGAACACAAACCAACAACAACTAAATGAAGAAAAAAATATCATAAAACAAATAATTATTCTTTAGGCGCTAGAGTTATTTAAATCACACAAAACAATTTTTAAATCATAATAGAATTAATTAAATACACAAAAAATATGCATTTGTTTTCTTCTTTGATTAGGAAATTCAGTTTCAATAGAATAAACTGTTTGTATGACTGAATGTACACAACGTGTCAGAAATCAATTGACTAAAAATGTGAAATATCTGAGTTGAATATACAAAATTTTTTAATTTAATTAATTTTTTATCCACATATACAAATGTAATTCTTTTTCTAATTTACATTTTAAATATATTTTTTTAATTAGGAAAATTATTATTGACATTATTCACCTCAATATTACATATAATTTTTTAATCATTCTTTAAATAATGTAAATATCAAGTTGCTTAAGAAGCTATTTATCAAAGAATGCAATTTTTATTTGAAACCGTATTAAGTCTAATTTTTAAATTGTATAAGTAATTAAAAAAAATATTATTTTAATTATAAGGCGTTAGTTAAACTCAAACTTAAAAGTACACAACCTCTATTACAGTAAATTATAACATTCTCAAACTATTTGTTTCAAGTTAGAAAATGTAGATGCTGTGATAATTTAGACATCATTTATTTTGTGTTTGAACTCTAAAATGTTAATGCATTTTAAATTTTAAAACATATTAATATTAATATCTGCAAAATATTTGTAGAAATTATATTTTTAGAAAAATATTTTGCAGAATTTTCTAAAGTTTGAAGAAATATTTGAATTTTAAATATTTCATCGAACAATATATTAAATGATTTAAATTTTTAATTAAACTCTTAGTATATAAATATGCTTAAAATTTATGGTGTTAAAGATGTTAAACATATTTACATAATAAAATTTGTTCATTAATGATAAGGACTAAAATAATCTGATAAATATGTGTTATATATGAACACCAAAATATCGTATATTTAAACATAAATTGTTATTTTGATTTAAAAAGATTGTGTTTTTCTATAATCAGTTTAAATATTAGATGTTATAATCAAATTTATGAATAAATTCAATTTGTAGTAATCTTTGTCAATTATTTACAGCATGAAATAAAGTCATATTTCAGAAGTGCACGTTTTGTACTCATAAAAATCTCCCCCACTTGAAACTTCGAATCCAACAACAGAGTTTGACAGTTCAGTTTAACTTTATAGCAAGAAATATATCGATCCTTTTTTTTTCATTCCGGGCAGTCTAAATAGCTTGACGCCTTTGAGAGTCAAAAGTGCTGTTGACAGACGTCGAAACGTGACTCTGTTGAATGCATGATATGCAGAAAATGCAAAAGCAATCTTCGAGTTTACTTTTATTTCCTTACAAAATGGCAGGTCTTGAACTGCTTTTAAAATGAGCTTTGACGTGGCTGGGACACAGATATCACTGTGGTGTCGCTGAACTTATCCATGAGAAAAGAATTCCGAGCGTATTTATTTCAGAAATAAAAAAGGTAGACAGAAAACCATTAATAATATTTCATCAAATTTTTAGGGTGATGTATAAATTATAGCAAAATAGAAATTACTTTGGTATACATTTATTAATAATATTTATTTAGAGCAGTAATTCTCAAACTTTTTGAAGTCGTTGCATATTTAAAATTCTATGAGCATTCTAATTATAGACGCATTATAAGCACATTTCTGGTAAATATGTCTAATTGTTAAGTCAAATATTACAGAACAAATAATGTTATACAAAATGAAATGAAGCGAACCTAAAGTTTATTTATTCTTTTGTTTATGGGAAACCTGAGACTGAAGTGTTCCTGTGATTGCTTCTATGCTTGGGCATATATTTGAAAGCCAAACATTTATTTTTAGGTCAATGCATTGGATATTTCCTCTCTTTTTACATTTAATCGTTGTACGGATCGAAAATTCTGATTCACATAAGTATAACGTCAAAAATCGTAGCAAATTTTCACATTTTTTAAATACTGAAATGCATTCTTCTTTCACATAACTCAAAAGCTTTCAAGGAACAATTCCTTACGTTTAACTCTCAATCGGCCGTTAGTGGATATAGCTACTGGTTCTTCTTCTTCTTCAGTTAATGTCCAAACAGTACTATTTACAAACAGTGGAGTTTCATAGGTTTCAATGTAAATTTATTTAATATTGAGAATCGCATAGACACTAATGCTTATATTAGCCAACCATGGAAGCAGCCGTTTCAAATTTCAGAAACATTTATCTCTGTTTGGCATATTTTTATGTGAAAAAAAAAGAACAAAAATCAATCAGAAAGACTAGTTGTTTATAATGAAAGATGCCTTTGGACATAAAATGGATAAGGAGAAATAACTACGTATATTTATTTTTATGTATGGGCACATATTATTCTGGATTACTACAAAACACACACCCGAGAATCTTCTAGACAGCACACTTCAGAACCACAAATTTAATCTAATGGAGAAGCAGAGCTTATAACAACATGGTTTATTTAAACATTTTTTGGCATTTTTTATTAACTGTAAGAAATAAAATAATCTGATAAGTATTTAAAAAATAATTTATATAAAACTGAGCATACACATAGCAAGTCTCACTAATACGCAGTCATTTAAATGTTACCATTAAATTTCAATGTTGGCTTCAAAAAAAAAAAAAATTACGATTTAAAATACTCATAGCTATTAATTTGAATAATTTAGAAGATCTTATTAATACATTTCTCACAACAGTCAGAGATTATGATTAGAGATATAAACTGCTGAAGAAGAAACATTTGATAACTGATGTGTTTGTAAGATATGAAGAAGAAGCGAACAAGCAATAATTACATTTCAATAGTTATATTTGCCGTTTAACAAAAAAAAAATTGTGCAATTCGTGCATATTATACAAAAAAAAAAAAGAAAAGAAAAATGTGATTTCTCGGATACAAATTAGTTTCAATAAGGAGTATGATTTCCCATGATTGAAAGCAACGTCGCTTACCTATGAGGTATGGAATCAATGAGGGACTGGGGTATTCTCTCTCACTCCTGTAGAATATCCCTAACATACTTTATTAGGTTCTTGTCTGGAGAAGATGCTGATCAATCCATTCGAAGGATTCCTTCGTCGAAAAGTAAATTGTCAACTAGCTCAGCTCGATGTGGCCTGAAATTATTATTCATTTTCATGGGATGAATTCATGCCTGATTTTGGCAACATAAAAGTTTGAAGATCTCATCAATATATCGCTGAGCCGTTAGTGCTCCATGTGCAAGTCGATGTAGCAGTTCATAGAAATACCTGCCCAGACCACTTCTCCGCCTCTCCAAATCGGACACTTTCCTGCAGAAATTCAGGGTAATTTCTTGTTCCAGGTTTTCTCCAAAGGAGAAATCACCAATTGTTAGGTTGTACACTACAGCGAAACTCTTTCACGAAGACCATGCCGCTCCACTCTTCTCGTTCCCATTTGAGATGCTCTTGTACATTCCTGAGGCACAACGGTTCTGTGTCAACGAAGCCCAAACCATAGATCTGAGAGCATGCAAACGCACATAGTGGAGTCGGTTTCGAATAGTTTGAGTAGAAACTCTGGTACCAGTAGCATTCTGAAGGTGATGTTGCAAGAAAGGGGCTTTCATAAGGCGGTTTTTTCCGGCTGTTAATTCTAGAATAATGATCTTTAGTTTGTGTTGTTGCCTTCGTACGGCCTTGCTCCAAATTTTCGGCCATCATTTCCAGTTTCCAAAAACCGATTCCATATTCTGGCAATGATACTTCGAGAAACTCCTAAAGCTTCCGTTATAACGGATTGCATTTGCATCGCCTCTAAACGACTAACACCCCCGCCCCCACACGCTACTGACTCACCTAAATCATCTTGAAAAGACATCGCAGTCACTGTTACAAAACATTCAACACGTACCAATTGTTTTTAATCTGCTCTTATAGAAGGAATTATGTCACTTTTCCCTCTTTATATAAAAAACACAGATTTCGATGTCACAGATAAAACTTGCTTATTCCCAATTTTGTAAACATTATAAATTTTCCTTTCTTTATAAATTTTCAATTTATATTAAAAAAGTGTCGATTGTGTGGTTATTTCATGCCACAATCGCAACATTCTTTAATTGTTAGTAGCCGTGTCTAATTATTCTATGTGTATTGAAGGGTCAGATCTAGTAATTATTAATCAGAAAACTGAATGCCAATCGGTGCATATGTTATTTGCAACGTATATTCAAGTTTCAGAAACCTTCAGAAAATCATGCCTCCACACAAGAAACACACCAAGGCACAGCTCTCGCAGAGATATTTTGGACTGTGGAATACTTGACCAGTTTGTAATAGAACTGAAAAATGTACCCTACAACATACATTGAATACACTAAATGCATTACAAACTAAATGCAAGGTGCTCGTAAACCATCTTGACCAAATAAGAAAGAAGAGAGTACATATCATGAAAAATGTCATTTACTCTGACACTAGGGTCACAATTAAATCAGATAATTTCAGAACAGAAAAAAATAATACGTACGCCTAACATAAGTTGCCCTTTCGGTCCTCAGGACATCACAGTCGATAACTTTTTGTATGCACATTTCTGATGAAAAGCAGCAACATTAACAGTGGCAACTGGGATCAATAGAAATACACATACAGTAAATGATGTTGTAGTCATATCCTCAATGATTCAGATTATTGCCGTGGCATAGGGAATCATTGGGCATTCTAGGTACCATCAGATTTCATGGGTGATCTCACCATGAGAAAGTAACACCAAGAGTCTTAATGAGGGTGATTACACATCAGCATCAGTTGAATGGAACCAATGAATGTAGTTGAGTCTTCTTATCTAAAAGGAACAATACATTGACGTTGTTAATTATTTCGTTTCATTGGCCAACCTGGGTATTTAACAATACCCTTTTTGGAAATTCAAAGTGGCTTGTGTTCTTACATTTAATGGAAATGTTATCCAATTTGACGAGTTCTATTATACTCCCCATATTTTGTCAAAACAGTTTATGAACACTTTGTGAGAAACATGTATTCTAAACATTAAAATTCAAGAAAGAAAGAAATTATTTTGTCCAAAAGTATAAAGAATTCACAATTACTTGCAAAATTTCGACAAATTATAAATTGAAATTTCTTAACTGCTTCCAGTAATAACTGTAAAACATTAATAATTTTCTGATATTTTATATATCAAAAAACCATTACAATATAAATAATTTGGGTAGGGAAGTAGAACATTTAGCAATGTACTACATTTATAAAAAATTTCTCAACAAATTAATTAAATGTTATATAATAATTTCAGTTTAAATATGTTAACTTTTTTTAATTGTAACTGCCATTAATGATACTTCTCAAACATTATTGCGTATAAAATGCAAAAACTATACTTATAAAATAAGTCTAAAATACACAAAATGTTAAGAGTGAAAAAAAAAATTTAAATTTCATCGAAATTGTTTATTTATAAAATTTATCTTTTTAATTATAATTGTATTTAATGTAATTCAAGTAAAAATGAAATCATTAATCCAGAATATAAAGGGTGTTTCGGAATTCCTGCAAGAATCACTATAATTAGGCTTATATAAAAACGCCTTTATACAGTCAAAACACTTTACTTTACCCTCTTAACTGAAGATTGATTAAAAGTATATTTTATTATAAACTAAATAGTTTTCGAGATGCAAAATTTATAAAAATTAATTAAAAGTAAAAACACTTCTAGTGTAAATATTGGAACACTTATTATATGTGTATTTTAAGTGCAAATTTTCTGAAAAATAAAAATCAAAAGGTAAATTAATACACATTATCTTCTCTCCAATAAAAGTCAAAGTCAACTCACCTTAAAGAAATATACATGATTATAGAAAATATTAAGGAAATACTAAATTTATTTTTTAATTAACTTTTTTTCATGATACAAGTACTTTATTTCAGCAACAATTATTTAACAAACAAACAAATGATATCGCAAATGAAAATAAGCTTTCAGACAAAAATTCAAAATAAAAGCTCAATCTCTATTATTCCAAACAACAACCACGTATTAAGACCATTTTATCAACCCGCAAACTTCTCTCCGTCGGGACCTCTTCAAAGAGTCTGTTAATCTCCGTCCAACAAAAACAATTTCGGATTCCTCAACCTTTTATCTTCCAAGTACATGAAGGATTTTTGTCCAGAGACAAAAACAAAGCAAAAACTAAAAGCGGACAGCAACCCAAGCTATCGAAGCAGCAACAGAAGAGCATCGGTGGATAAAAACTGCCTCACTAATATGGACTGACCGGTGCTCAGAAGATGAATGGTGTCCTTTCAGTGTCCAATTTCGGGACAGGGACCACACCTTCGTCCTTTCCCTTCTCTCGAAATGCCCACTGGGTATCTCTTGACGTATTTGTCGGGGCCACTGCGTCCCGACGGCATTTCATCTCCCCGAGATCTCCACTCCCTGGAGAGAAATGGAGTATGATGTCGTCGGCATCGGAATTCGTCGATCACGACAGCCTTTTGTCCGAGGGGAGTAGTTGATATTCGACTATATTTGTTTGTGGTGGAGATGTAGTAAATAACGCGTTTTTGTCAAGATAGACATAGTTGCGGGTAAAAGACTTTTTTTCTCTCTCTCATCTAAGTATGTCAGGTGTAACCACTGAAGAAGATGTGGTAATTTGTCTTCGTTTTACCTAGATGACTGTCTTTTCTTATGTGCGATGTTGTGATTTATAATAAGAACTTACGGTTTGGTGATAGCAAAGTGTAAAATAAAAAAGCAAAGAAAAATAATAGATAAATAATAGTAAAATAATAATAATAAAAGATAGCAAAGAAAAAATATGATTATAATATTTATCTATCTATAATGAAACACATAAATAAATAACATATATTTTTTTAAATTAAATGAAAATCCGTTCGCATTAAGTAATCGGTAATTAACTGCGGCATTAGATTCAGAAGTGAAAAAGATAAATTTATGTAATTATTTTAGTTGTAAAAATTGTAGATCATTTGATTTTCATTAAGATTACATTAATAGTTTTCCTTATTTATTGCGTAATTTGTTGAGATCGAAGATTACTTTGACGAACGAGAATAATTTACACACAAAAATAAAAATTAGATTAATCTATAATGATGCACTATTTTCCATTGCCTTAATAGGTATATATTTGATATTGTGCATACCGAAAAGATATCTAAACTAATTTAAAAAAAGAGATGAATGTACGATTTCCTTTATTCAGTAAATAATGCATCAATACTTTTTTTATTATCTTTATATGCTAAACAACTCTGTCTATTAGTCGGATAAAATACATCTAATTTCTGCATTTTGTGTATTTTTTTATTGAAGTAATCGATACGAATTTTTACCAATTCTTAATTCATTAGTGATAGTAAAGTGCTTAAAATTGCACCTGAAAAATCTGACTGTGATATTTATCTACCTGTAATGAAATACATAAATAAGTAACGTATATTTTTTTAAAAAATTGAATTAAAATCCAATGGAGATAACTTGATAATTAATGGCAAAATTAGATGCAGAAGTGAAAAAGATGAATTTATGTAATTATTTCAGTTGTAAAAATGGAACATCATTTGATCTTTCATTAAGATTACATTAAATGTTTTCCTTTTCTTTGTATGTGTAATTTGTTGAGATTGAAGAATACGTTGACGAATGAAAAGAATTTACTAACAAAATAGTGTAATGCTCAAATGACTACTTATTGGTGCATACTGTCTTATAGGGAATTATAAAAAAATCTATCACATCTACTCACATACACCCCCATACATATGTTTGTGATCTTTAGCATGTTCATACAAACACACACACATATGTATGGGGGTGTATGTGAGTAGATGTGATAGATTTTTTTTATAATTCCCTATAAGACAATTATGCACCAATAAGTAGTCATTTGAGCATCTTAAAATCATGGAAATAAAAAAAGCGATGTGTACACGGTTTTCTTTTTATTCAGTAAGTAATGCTTCATTGCTTTCATTTTTTAATGATATTTATATGTTAAACAGCACTCATCATTAGCCTTGCGAAGTACACCGAATTTGGGACTTTTGTTACACCTTTTTTTTATTGGGAACGATCAATAGAAATTGTTTACCAATTATTAATTCATGATATTGACGAACTGATCCAATTACAATGGAAATCAAAGCTGAGCTTGTTTTGCTGTTTCACTGAAATTGGTAGATTCTCTTACCAGTTCAAATATTAATATTATTTTACCATTATTTAGTTTTATTTTGACTATATGCTGCTAGTTTAACATCAAACGAATCTATGCCGTTCAAGCTACTAATGTTGCTAGTTTTAACCAGATTCTATGGAGCAATACAAAATCGATAATCTTTTGTAGCAAGTGTAGTTCGAATTTACATTTCACAAGTCTGCGGAATTTGAGATTATTAAACAATAATTTTCCCATTAAATAAGTCTAAGTCTAAAGGTATCCAATGTGTAACAAAGTTAAAGTTCATTATGTTGCATGCTATTAATTGTGCTAGTCATAATCAGATTCTGGGAAGCACTACAAAATCGATACTCTATATAATGGATGTAGTAGGGTGTAAGCTTGGTGTAGTGTCTCGATGTATGTTTCCAATTCATATGTATATTGAATTGGGATGTATTGATTTAATAGAAGTCCAAACGCATCCAAGATATAAGGAAGTACAATTTATTTTTTCGTACGATAAATGATTTTCACATTAATATGTTGTAAGCATTCTAAAAAATGAGCACTTAAAAAAAATTCTAAGCAGAATGTTTAAGTTGTTTTTTACTGACATTTTATAAATAAAAAGACGTTTTACAAATATTGTGTGCAAATTATAATATTAAATTTCATATTCAGCTATGCTTATAAAATAAGTTTTCAAACAACACTGCGTTATTTCGTATTATGAGAAATAATTAATGATAAAAATATTAATTTTCATTAAATATAAAATAATTCGAGCCATTTCGAAATTGAAAATTCAATAATTTTAGTATGAAAGAAATGCCAGAAATGCTGCATATTTGAAAATATCTGTCATGAGTTGCATTATATATTGATTTTCAACATCAATTACTGGTAACTAAAAGCAATCAGCTTTAAAGTAAAAATAAACTTGAAAGGTGTTTACTTTCCTTATTTGAAACTCAATTAAAATAATTTGTTTAACCAGTTTGCATAGTCTACATTTTATTTTCTAGATGAAGCTTTGTCATTTCAGACTTGAATATCGCATTCATTTGTTTAGATGAATTTCCATACTATTACTATCTCCGTAAAAAATTAAAAAAATTAAGCATAAATTATTCCTAAAGTGTGTGCTGATGATAATGGATTTAACTTTATATCATTAAAGCAAGTTATTTGAATATTATGATTGATTTTTATTATAAGCAAATTTTAAGTGCTGGTCAATTACTTATGTATACTTTTATTTGTTGCAGTTAGTATTGGAAAGGCCTTAAGATAACTTGTTGGTGAATATTTAGTTAGTTAATGTTTTTAAATTATATTTAAAATGCGCATATTTATACTTAATTTTGATAAAAGTTTAAAACTTAGATAGTTTGCAATACATAGATTATATTGAATTATGGAAATATGTTACGAAAATTGGAAACATAAATGGTCTGTACATAATTTTAATTTTTCGTGGAATTTTCAACACTTGTGAAAAAATGACAAACTATATATTAGTTCCGTCCTATTATCTAAAAGTTTATTTTAACAAATATATGTATGTGAAAGTTAAAAAAAAATTTAGCTGAAAGCCATTGAACTTAAAACGAATAACGTTTGAATTCGTAAGTAAGTAAATTTCTATGTAGATAAATTTGTAAAGAAGAAGGTACTTCTGATTAGATGAATAAATATAAAAATTATTATTAAATATTATATTTGAATACTATACATGAATATTTATTGGTAATACTTAGTTAGTCAAAATTTTAAAGCTATATTACAAATGTGCATTAATTTATTTTTATTATTATTTTTTTACTTTATATAAATAATTTGTATTATTATATTTTTATTAGTACTTCAGAATAAGTGAAGTATGATATAGATATGCCTTTCCCTAAAAAAAGATTTTTTATGAATATTAATGATGAACAAAGTTTATTTTTTAATATCATAAATATGATAGCATTAAGTCAACATTCAATTTATTAAAAAAATCTCTTAGATCATTAATGTTTATAAATTAATTCATAGACATTTTATTTTGATTCACGTGTATAATTATGTTGTATGCATATATATTTCCCATTAACCCCACTCTAATCCAATAATAATGTTACACAGTACCATTGGATGTAGGTTTAAAATATACTTTAAAGTTAGCATTACTTCATTAAATTTCATGTTCACATATATTCAGGAAAATATTTGGAGCATATGTTTTCAAACATAAATGAAATATTAATTAAAAAGCACAAAATAAATTAAATAATGCAATGTATAATTTTATGCCTTTAAAAACTTTTCACAAAAAATTAATTCATCGAAATTTTAATTTGATGCACATGTATATTTATGTTGTAAATTTTTCTGCTCATGTATATATCTTTCCCATTAACCTCACTCGTAGTGCAATAATGGTGTTAAACAGAACAGATATAGTTTAAAAATACTTTAAAGTTTGTATTGTTTCATCATATTTCGTGTACACATGTCTTCAATAAGATATCCGAACATATATTTTTATAGAGCATATGTTTTTATGCCACAAAGATAAATTAAGTAATGCAATGCGTATAATTTTAATGCATTTAATAACATTTCACAAAATAAAAAGAATTCAATGTAATTATTCTCAAATATACTTTTAGATAAAGATTTTTAAATGTACTTTAGAGAAATTTCTCGAGAGAAAGAAACATATTTTTGTATCTGTTTAGAATTCTCTATGCATAAATACATTTTCAAAGATTTTAAAATAATAATTCTCATAAAAATGTGAGGTTATTAAATTTTTTTCAAATCATGGCATACATTACTCATTTCTATTGAAGGAGCTCATCAATGTACACATTGAAAAGAACAAAAATGTTGAATGTCTTCATTTCGCAGCCCATATTCTTAAATCATTAAACAACTTTTCTTTTTTCCTCGCAATTATTCTCGAACAAAAACTTTCTAGGAAATATTTTCTAGGCATTTCATTTCACCACTTCCTAAACTAAACCATTAGGGTTTTTTTTTCACCCTCAAGTTATTAGGTTCTTCGAATAGCTCCAAATAAATTGTGTCTAGGTTTTTATTGAAAAAGAAAAAAAAAAATAAATAAAAGTGGACAAAATAGAATGTAACTGAATGAAGAAAAAAATAAGGTGCCACCTATAAAGATTTCTCTTTAATGAGAAAGCCACTTCATATTAGAAAAGTTACTGCTAAAGTACGAAATAACACATTGTGTGAGGACATATAATTCCAACTTTAATTTGCAGGGAAATCGAGACATCTTATTCGATGTTTCGAAGTTATTTAAAAGAAGTGAAATTCAAAAGGAATCTTTCTTTTTTGAAACGAATAGCCAATAGTTAGATTTAAAAAATGTTTTAGTTTTTTTATTAATTTTTAACAGTTTTCAGATGGTAGTTTGACTACTTTAAATTAAACATTCACTTTTTTTTTTGTGAATAAATTGAAAATTATTTCGAATTACTATTTAAAAACGGATTCTTTAAATATATTGGGTTTGATTCTGATGAATTATTATAAAGCAACACATTTATACATTTTTAGCAATTTCAGAAGTTAATACATAGTGTAGTTGGTAGTGGTCTCAAAAGGGGCGTGAATGGCCGAGTGGCTAGCGTTCTGGCGCTCGGTACCACAGGTTTCGGATTCGAGTCCCGGCGGTGCCGTGATGTTTGTAGAAGTTCGGAATTCACTTTAAGCCGTAGGTCCTGGTCTCATATGACTGTGGGGCGCAGAGCTTACAACCCTATCCCGTGAAAAAGAAAAACATCTCTCGTCTCGAAATTTATCAGTAGGTAGAGGCCTTTGGCTCACAATGGCGCCAATGATGCCAATTTGGCGCCAATGATGATGATGAATCGTCTCAAATGATAACACATATTCTGAGTGGATTGTAAAAATTCAACCGTGAAATCCATTGCTCTGCAGTGGATTCCAAACCATTGCTAGACATAAGGAAATGAACAGAAATGACATGTTGGCCAAGAATGGATCCCAAATGATGCAACCTGATCCTCCTTACCTTGCGTCATATAAGGTGACATATATCTTTCTCCATTAAATCCAACCGTTTCAAACTGTATAGATTGAATGCTTCTGAGAAAAAGTGCAATTCCCCCTATTGAATAAGTCAACAACTAGCCAGCTTTAGACTTGTCATCGACCATTACACTACTTACAGAATCACCTGTATAAAATAGGACTGGCTGCCAAACATATCTGCCGCCCACTTTGCAACTATGTCTTACCCATGACTGGCGAACAGCTCATCATATGCCATACTGTTCTTAACTGTATCCCTTTTTTTGTTTGTCAGTGCCCCTAGTGATTGTTCTTTACTGTATTGAGCTGCTCGTCGAATAATGATCTAGAAATTGGAGATAGGCATAGGGTAAAAATGTTTCCATTAAATACATCACGAACAATCCAGCAAAGAGATAAATGACTGTTATTATATTCGGTAAGCTTTTTATGTGCATGTCGTAAGGTAAAACATTCGTCAAACTCCCAATAGACCTCTTATTTGATGTACATAGAAAGTATATATTGAAAAACATCAGTGTTAGTCAGTAACATTTATGATCACAAACGCCATCAAGTCTCATTGTTTGAAAAATTTTGAAAAGCCACTGTTTTTAAGAAATTAAAGCAATCATTTTTAAGCAATTTTTTCCAATTCTGGTTTTATTTGTTATATATAAATGAATTTTATAGAATAAGACCAATATTTTGGCAAATTAGTGCAAGATGCTTAGCAAAAATATTACATGAAAAACTGATATTTAAATTATATACGAGTTTATTGTCTGTTTGTTAGCATTTATGTTAATAGAGATAAAAATGATTTTAGCTAATATAAAATTAAAAATAAATTATTTTATATGTCAATGTATTAATAAATTGCTAAATACAATTTGATATATAAAATATTTTGGCCTTATTTTTAAATAATTTTGCCTATCTTTGGTCACTTTCTGTAAGTTGAAATTTATTAAACTTTTCACTAATAAATGACATAACATGAGATTATTTAATATATATTTAATATTTATTTATATTTGTTATATCTATTATTATTTAGTATATATTTATAATTTTTTTATATATTATTTATATTTTTTATTATTTATTTTTATTTAATATATATCTATTATAAAATTTATAATACAGATGCATTATAAATTTTTCATAAAAATATATCATCTTTTAAACCAATTATTAAAGAGAAAAGTGTGGAAGAATCATAAAAAAGAAAAACAATAACGCGTGAACAATAGAATAGCATTAGTTAATCTAGCTATAGAAGACCGGAAAACCTTTATAAAAATGCCTTTACTAACGAAACTGTTCCCAATGACTAGAAGAATTATTGGGATTTTGAAATTGCTTACTATCACGCGAAATGATAATAATTATTTTGTTTTATTTTCTTTAATAATTACTATCTGTTCACATTATTTATGTCTGCGAAATGCAATTGTTGATATTCTTTTTGGATATTCTTAGAAAAAGTGAGAAACGTCAAACAAAAAAACGTATTATTGCATGCATATGATTAACTTGGCTCAAGATTATAAGCCATGAAGGTATTCGTTGATTATTTTAATTATAAGGAAGTTGATGACATTTTCTTTTAAATCTTCGCTCTTTTAAGCTTATAATTATCTCAGAACAGAAGCAATCACAAAACGAGCATACGCAGTCGCCGAAATCAGCAATTTATTTCTAAAGTTACGTGGATTTTTAAGAACTGCTTTTTTATTCTTTGGCTCTGTTTATAAATTTAGAGGCTAGTGGAAGTATTATTTAAGAATTTTTAAGCTTTATTACCCATAAGCGAAATTTGAGATGCTCATATTATGCCATCCATACTGATGGATTTCAAATTAATTATTTTTGATGCGATGGTCTTAGACCTTAACTATTATAATGCATAAATATATAATTGTTTTTCTTTTGGGTCACTTTTTTTATGTATGATCCTGAATTAACTATCAATAAAAATATTATTAATTCATTAACTTAAAATGTATCTGAGGCCAACCAGATAATTGTTTTTTTTATAATTTTAGCTCGCCTTTCCTTTTGTTCATATGTTGATCCTTAAATCATTTCATTTACTTATAAAAAGTATCGTTTACCTGCATGCATATACATTGAAAGTGATTAAGGAAAAATATTCTAAACAACTTCCATAAACGAAAGATTCGTGTATTTAACATTGTTAACAATGCCTGTTAGACATAATTAACTACAAAATAATACGATCAAGGATGTAGATGTTTTCCAGATGTCGCTTTTGTGAATTGCTATACTGGTTTATGGGTCATTTCTGTGTTATTTTCTTCCTTCGCAGTCTATACTTTTTATTGTTTTGTGATCAATAAACTGGTGAGTCATTGTAATGATCACTGACAGCTTTTTATATATTTGTGACCAGTTTGTTATCAAAAATAAAAATAATGACATATATGAGCATGAAGTTTATGAGGAAGTTGTATTTTGATAATTTCGTGATAAAACATGAAAATAATGAGAGTTTTATTCACCACAAAAAGGTCTGTTATGTTTGTTTACAAGATTTTGTGAAATGGACAGTAATGAAAAAATCTCTCGGATAATCTTTTCGTATTTTATATTTTTTTTTATGGTATATATCAATCTGTGATATGAAAGTATTATTATGGTATGGATAATCCTATGGTACGTAGCTTTCTATGGTATGCAAAGAGGTTTTCTAAGGTGTAGAAAATCTTACATATGCAAAGATGCTTCTAAGATGTAGAAAATCTTACATATGTAAAGAAGTTTCCATGGTATGCAAAAAGCAGTAAACATACGAGTTTTCTGCACCCCTTCAAAATATTTCCTACCATTGCACTTGCAATTGTGTCTCATGAAGTATTTTTGTAAAGGCTTGACCTAAAAATCTTAACCTACACAAAACGACGTAAGAAAAACTGAAGCAAGATCTTAACTTTGAAACTATAATGAACTCAAATATAAAAGGTGATTTGACTGCATTCATTTTAAGTTTCTTGAAAACAGTAGGAAAGTAATCAAGAAAAGAAAATTCAAATGTTGGTAAAATTCGAAGGACTCGAATGTAATATGAGTCTGAAGGTCTTTTTTCTACATTAATGTTTAAATTTTTCGTTGAAAATATTACATCAATAAATGAAAAAAGGTGAGAGTTATCAAGGTGAAAGGGTAAAACAAGGTGAACAAGGTTAAAATAAGGTGAGAGTGAAAGTAGATTAGCAATTTGAGCAGTTTTGTAGAAGTTTGATAATGGAGTGCATTTATGCTCATTTATTAATATACTTCTGCATACAAGTAAAATCAGAAAATGCATAATATATTATAACGAATACAGTTTCAAGCACCAAATTTTACATTGATTCATTTAATGAATTTGTAGGGATTACCATGGGGCAATTGGTGCCACTGATGATGATAAGTGTTATCAATAAATTGACAACAATTATGTTCTTGTCAAAATAATTTTCTTGTATATGAACGTTAGAAATACATATTTGATGTTATACTATGTATTATCTTCTCAAATTGCTAAAGAAATTGAAAAATGTATTGCTTTGTAATAACTAAGAAAATTACCCAGAATCTTTAACATATTTAAAGAATAATTCTTTTAAACAGAACTTCGAAATAATTTTCGATTCATTCATAAAAATTTATTTTCCAATTTAAAGTAGTCAAACTACCATCTGAAAGAAGTGTTATTTTTTTTCTTCTTAAAATCTAACTCTAACTATTGCTATTCGTTTGAAAAAAGGAAGTTTCCTTTTAATTTCACTTCTTTTAAATAACTTCGAAACATTGAATAAGATGTCCTGATTTCCTGCAAATTAAAGTTGGAATTACATGTCCTAACACAATGTTAAGTTATTTCGTACTTTTGCAGTAACTTTTCTAATATGAAGTCGCTTTCTCATTAAAAAAAGAAATCTTCATAGGTGGTACTCCTTTTTTATTTCTTCATCCAGCTACATTCTATTTTGTCCACTTTTATTTTTTTTTTCTATTTATTTTTTTCAATAAAAACCTAGAGACAATTTCTTTGGATCTATTTGAAGAACTTAATAACTTGAGGGTGAAAAAAACCTAATGGGTTAGTTTAGGAAGTCGTGAAATGAAATGCCTAGAAATATTTCCCTAGAAAGTTTTTGTTCGAGAATAATTGAGAGAAAAAGAAGAGCTGTTATATGATTTAAAAATATGGGCTGCGAAATGAAGATATTGAACATTTTTGTTCTTTTTAAATGTGTGCATTGATGAGCCCTTTAATTAGAAAAGGAAAATGTATATCACCATAAGAAAAAAATTTAATAACCGTAAATTTTTTATGGGAGTTATTATTTTAAAATCTTTAAAAATGTATTTATGTATAAAGAATTCTAAACAGATAGAAAATATGTTTCTTTCACCAGAGTACATTTAAAAACCTTTCTTTAGAATATATTAAAAAAACAGAATTACATTGAAATCTTTATTTTGTAAAAAAATATTTAAATGCATAAAATTATATATATTGCATTATTTAATATATTTTGCGACATAAAAACGTTCGTTCCGTATATTTTACTGAATTTATGTGTACTTATGAGATAAAAAGTAAAATTAGAAAATGGTAAATTAAATTTTCCCAAAGAAATAAATTTAAAACTACAAGTTTATATTTTTATTTATTTGCAGTTAAATTAAAAATTTAAAATAAATTTTCTGTCATATTTGACCTTTTATAGTGTAGGTCATGTTATTGTGTCAATAAATGGCCAACAATTAAATTTGTATAAAAATACATTTCTTGTATATGAACGTTAGAGCTACATATATGATGTCAGACTATGTATTAGCTTGTCAAATTTCTAAAACAAATATGATAAATGTTTTGCCTAATAATAATTGATTACATTCACCATAGATAGATATTTAAAGAATCACTTTTTGAACAGAACACCGAAATAATTTTCAATTTATTCATAAAAAGAAAACATGTTTGAATTTAAAGTAGTCAAACTGCCATCTTGAAGAAGTGATATCTTTTCTTAAAATCTAACTCTAACTATTGACTATTCGTTTGAAAAAAAAAAAAGATTCCTCTTTAATTTCACTTCTTTTTTAAATAACTTGGAAACATTGAATAAGATGTCTCGATTTCCCCTGCAAATTAAAGCTGGAATCATATGTCCTAACACAATGTAATGTTATTTCGTACTTTTGCAGTAACTTTTCTAATATGAAGTCGCTTTCTCATTAAAAAGAAAGCTTTATAGGTGGCACCTCCTTTTTTTATTTCTTCATCCAGTTACATTCTATTTTGTCCACTTTTATTTTTTTTCTATTTATTTTTTTTCAATAAAAACCTAGAGACAATTTATTTGGAGCTATTCGATGAACTTAATAACTTCAGGGTGAAAAAACCCCTAATGGGTTAGTTTAGAAGTGGTGAAATGAAACGCCTAGAAATATTTCCTAGAAAGTTTTTGTTCGAGAATAATTGCGAGAAAAAAAAAGTTGTTTCATGATTTAAGAATATGGGCTGCGAAATGAAGATATTCAACATTTTTTGTTCTTTTAAATGTGTGCAGTGATGAGCTCCTTAAATAGAAATGAATAACGTATGCCTCATGATATGAAAAAAATTTAATAACCTCATATTTTTTTATGAGATTTATTATTTTAAAATCTTTAAAAATGTATTTATAGAAATTCTAAACAGATACAAAAATATTTTCTTTCTCTTGAAATTTCTCCAGAGTACATTTAAAAACCTTTCTTTAGAATATATTTAAAAAAAAAGTATTACATTTACATTTTACATTGATTATTTTGTAAAAGTATTTAAATGCATAAAATATTACACATTGCATTATTTAATTTATTTTTGTGGCATAAAACCATATGCTCCACATGTTTATTGAAGATATGTGTAGTTATGAAATAAAAAGTAAAATATAAATTGGTTAAATTATATTCACCAAAGAAATAAATTTAAAGCTTCAAATTCATTTTTTTAATTGTAGTTACATTTAAAATTTAAAATAAATTTTCTTACATATTTGCCATTTATAGAGTTGGACATGTTATTTTGTCAAAAATTAGACAGTTAAATTTTCATAAAAAACATGTTTTTGTATATGAACGTTATAGATACATATTTGATGTGATACTATTGTTGCCTCATATGTAAATACCTCCACATGCATAATATGTAGAAAAGAGAAAAAAATGAAGTGTAAGCTAGCGCCAGAGGAATTATAAATATCCTCGTCTACATGGGCGTGAGATGGCTGGAAGGAGAAAGGAATGCATCCCCGGCAGAGTGTGTTTGTTTCCGAATAAAGGATCTGAGTTTTTGCAGTCCACTCAGAGTATCTGCTTTTATTTTTGAGAGGCCATTCATCATCATCAGCCCTTTGTGCGCCAAGGCCATCTGCCTACTGGTAAATTTCGAGACGAGAGATGTTTTTCTTCTTTTTTTTTTCACGGGATAGGGTTCTCAGCTCTACGCCCAACTGCCATATGAGACCGGGACCTACGGCTTAAAGTGGATTTTGAACCGTTACAGGACTCAAACCCGGTGGTGGCATGAATCTTTGTGGTACCGAGCGCCAGACCGCTAGACAGGCCACTTTTGAGACCATTACCAACTATGTATTAATTTTTGCAAATTGCTAAAAAAAATTATAGATTTATTGCTTTATAATAATTCACCAGAATCTAACGCATATTTAAAGAATCACTTTTTAAACAGACATCGAAATAATTTTCAATTAAATTTTAAGAAAAATGAATGTTTGAATTTAAAGTATTCAAACTGAGTGTTAATTTTTAAAAATTTAAAACTCTAACTATTGGGTTCGTTTGAAAAAAGAAAGATTCCTTTTTAATTTCACTTAGTTAAATAACTTGGAAGAATAAGATGTCTCGAAATTAAAGTTGAAATTATATGTCCTAACACAATGTAATGCTATTTCGTACTTTTGCAATAACTTTTCTAATATGAAGTCACATTCTCATTAAAAAAAGAAAATCTTTATAGGTGGCACCTCCTTTTTTTTTTTTTCATTCAGTTACATTCTATTTTGTCCACTTTTATTTTTTTTTTTTTTTCTTTTCAATAAAAACCTAGACACAATTTATTTGGAGCTATTCGAAGAACTTAATAACTTGAGGGTGAAAAAAAAATCCTAATGGGATAGTTTAGAAAATGGTGAAATGAAATTCCTAGAAATATTTCCCAAGTTTTTGTTCGAGAATAATTGCGAGAAAAAGAAGAGCTGTTTTATGATTGAAGTATATGGGCTGCGAAATGAAGATATTCAACATTTTTGTTCTTTTAAAATGTGTGCATTGATGAGCTCCTTTAAATAGAAATGAATAATGTATGCCACGATATGAAAAAAAAATTAATAACCTCACAATTTTTATGAGAGTTATTATTTTAAAATCTTTATAAATGTATTTATGCATAGAGAATTCTAAACAGATACAAAAATATGTTTCTTTCTCTAGAAATTTCTGTAGAGTACATTTAAGAATCTTTCTTTATAGTATATTAAAAAAAAATTACATTGAATTATTTATTTTATGAAAAAGGATTTATATACTTAAAATTATACACATTGCATTATTTAATTTATTTTTGCAGCATAAAAACATATGCTAAAAAAAATTCACAAGTGCAGTTCATTCCAAGGATGGAGATTTTGAGTCTAACAAATCTAATGCTTTGGTCTGCGGTAGACATTTGCTATCACAAGGCGTGATTCACGAAACCAAGAGGGGCTCACTTTCAAAACAGACAAAAATTCCGGCTTATTCAGTCACTTCAGAGAAAAGAAAGAGAAAAACCTACACTTTTTTTGACTCCTCAGCAGAAAACTCTCTCTCTACTTCACCAAAAATATCCTTTTAAGTCAATCCGTCGAGAACGTGTCAGCTTCCTCACTTCTCATTGAAGTAGACATTTCTCAGCTCATGGTATATCACCAATCACAATGGAGCAACTCATAGTACATCAAATTCAATCTTTAGTTGTTTCGACCTGTGAAGGTCACACAGACATTTGCTAATTTCCTGAGTCTCATTATACATGATACAAAATATATGTTATTAGATTTGAGTGACAGGTTTTCTCATTAGTACAAAACACTAATTTTATGTAATATAACTAACCACCCACATTCAATATCATCTGCTGTCAAATTTTGCTGTTGTGTTTATTGTATTTTTTCTGAAATAACATACAATTCCTCTCTCCTGGGAATGAAATGGAAAAATTTTTCTCCTGAGAAAAAAAAAAAAAACTGCAATATTGTAGACTGAATACTATCATATTTATGAAAATAAAAAAATTACATCATTAATGTTCATATAGAAAAATCTTTTTCTTTCTAAGTGTAAGATAACTTTCTATCACATTCCAATCATTTTGAAGTAATAATAAGAAAAATAATATTAATAATAAAAACTAAAATAAGTAATATTCAAAAAAAATAATGCACATTTGTAATATTTGTAAAATTTTGACTAACTAAATATTCCCAACAAATGTTCAAATATAGTATTCAATAATAATTCTTATATTTATTCACCTCAACAGAAGTATCTTTTTTTCTTAAATATTTATCTACATGGATACTAACTTAAAATTTCAGTTTACGAATTCAAATGTTATTCTTTTTAAGTTCAATGGTTCCAGCTAAATTTTTTTTACCTTTCGCATACATATATTTGTTGAAATAATATTATAGATAATATAAATAAAAGAATATTGGATTTGCCATTTTTTTTCACATGTGTTGAAAACTTCCACGAAAACTGAAAATATGTACAAACAATTTATTTTTTCAATATGTAATATGGATATTTTTTTTTCAATTTTTTCCCTCACATATAAATAAATAGCATATTTCCGTAATTTAATATAATCTATATACGGTAAACTATCTAAGTTTTATAATTTTTGGCAAAGCTAAATATAAAAATGCACATTTGTATTTTAATTTAAAACGACTAACTAAATATTCACTAACAAGTTATCATAAGATCCTTTCAACAAGTAAAAGTTTACATAAGTAATTGACCAGCACTTAAAATTTGTTTATAATAAAAAGCAATTATAATATTCAAATAACTTGTTTTAATGCTATAAAATCCAAATCCATTCTCATAATCATACACTTTAGGAATAATTTATGCTTAATTTTTTTTTTACGAAGATAGTAAAAGTATGGAAATTCTCGTAAACAAATGACTCAAATATTCTAGTCTGAAATGACAAAACTTCAGTTAGAAAATGCAAATGTAGGCTATGTAAACTGCTTAAACAAATTATTTTAATAGATTTTCAAATAAGCAAAGCAAATACCTTTCAAGTTTATTTTAGTTTAAGGCTGATTGCTTTTAGTTACCAGTAATTGATGATGAAAATAAATAATGCAGCCTATGACATATAATTTTAAATATGTAGCATTGTCTTTTTTTTTTCATACTAAATTCATTGAATTTTCAATTTTGGAATGAAGCGAAATTTTTTTATATTTAATGACAATTAATATTATTTTACCATTAATTAGTTTTATTTAGCATAATAAGAAAAAGTACATAATTGTTTGAAAATTTTGTTTTCAATTTTACATTTATCTGCTATATAAACATAACAGAAAATAAAAGTTCATAATAATTACATAATTTCACACAATATTTGCAAATCATTTTTATATTTTTAAAAATTCATTAAAAGGCAAACTTAAGAATTCCACTTAGGTTTTTTTTCGACGAAGGTTACAACATATTAATATGCATATTATTAGTCGTACTAAAAATTAACTTGTACTCTCTTACACCTTGGATGCTTTTATACTTCTATTAAAGGGATACATAAAAAAAAATTTTATCAATCCCCAGTTCAGCATACTTATTAATTGAAAACCTGAATTACACTCATCATCCAGAGTATCGATTTTGTATTGTTTCACAGAATATAATTATAACTAGCACCATTAGTAGCATAAACACAATGAACTTCAAACTTCATTACTCTTGGATGCATTAAGACTTGGATGACATTTTATGGATTCATTTCTTATGAGAAACAACGTTTAACAACCCGGAATTCGGTAGACTTGTGAATTGTAAACCCTAACTACACCTACTACTGAGATTATCAACTTTGTATTGCTTCATAGAATCTGGTTAAAACTAGCACCACTAGTAGCATTCAATACATAGAGTTGGTAAGAGAATCTAATCAGTTTCTGTGAAACGGCAAAATAAGCTCAGCTTTGGTTTTTATTGTAATTCGATCAGTATCATAAGAGTTGGAAAACAATTTGTATCGGTTCATCCCAATGAAAAAGACGCGCCAATAGTAGAAATTAGATGTATTTCGAACGACTAATGGTGGGTGTTGTTTAACATAGAAACATCATTAAAAATAAAAGCATTGAAGCCTTATTTAGGGAATAAAAGAAAACCGTACACGAATCTCTTTATTTTTCAAAGATTTTAAGATATCTTTTGGATACTTTATAGCAGGGCTGACCACCTCGTGGCCCGCCTTGAACATTTTTCTAGCCAGTGAGATCTATGACACTTTAATAAAATATATTTATTTCATAATGGCCAAAGTAGTCAAAATCAATGTATTAGAAAAATACGTTATTCTTCAAAAATTAACTGTCGGAAATAAGAAAAAAAAAAATACTTGATTTTTAAAATAATATTCTTGTGGATATATGACAGATATTTCCATTTTTATTGATGAGTTCACTGTTTACCAATTGACCAAACATAAAACACACTAAAATATAAGGGACAATATCCTGCAACACCAACACGATGTGCTAATACCCAAATTGAGATCGATTTACAAAAGTTAAATGAAAGATTGGAGAAACACATATCGCACTAGTAAAAACTAAACATTTTTTAACGATTTCCCTTTTTGTTTCCTTTATATTTAGATATATTTTATATTTAATTTTTAGTGTTATATGTTTCTTTTTTACAATCTGAATTTACTAATTTACTGTAATTATATTCATATTATATAGGTTTAAAAATATTCACTCAAATTTTCAATTCATTCAATTTTTCACTCTTAATATATCTATCTAATATAGGATCTATCTATGTCTTAATCTAATATGCGGATATATAAATTTATATATATACAGATATATATATTACCCCATATATATATATATATATTTATACCATTCTTTTATATTTCCCTATGAAAGCTTTTACTAATGAACAATTAATAAAATCTTAATGAAAGATTAACTGATGATTTTATGTAATATTTACAACTAAAATAATTACATAAAATCATCTTTTTCACTTCTTCATCTAATTTTCCAGTTAATTATGGATTGCATATATCCAATGGATTTTAATTTATTTTTAAAAATATATATACGTTATTGATTTATGTATTTCATTACAGACAGATAAACATTACAATCATATTTTTTGAAGTGCAACATGAAGCACTTTGCTAACACTAAACCATGATTTTTTATTATAAATCACAACATCAACCATCGCACACAAGGAAAGACAGTCATCTAGGTAAAATGAAGATAAATTACCACATCATCATCTTCAGTGGTTACACCTGACATACTTAGATGAGAAAAAAAAAAAGACGTGTTCCCGCAACCACGTTTATCTTGACAAAAACGCGTTATTTACTGCATCTCCATCACAAACAAATGTAGTCGAATATCAACTACTCCCCTCGGAAAAAGGCTGTCGTGATCGACGAATCCCGATGCCGGCGACATCATACTCCATTTCTCTCCAGAGGAGTGAATTTTGGAGAGACGAAATACCGCTGGAGCTCAGTGGTCCCTCACAAATGTGTCAAGAGATACCCGGTGGGCATTTAGAGGGAAGGGAAAGGAAGAAGGTGTGGTCCTGTCCCGAAATTGGACACTGAAAGGACACCATTCATCTTCTGAGCACCGGTCAGTCCATATTAGTGAGGCAGTTTTTATCCACCGATGATCTTCTGTTGCTGCTTCAATAGCTTGGGTTGCTTGGTGCTTTCCTTTTTGTTTTGTTTTGTCTCTTGACAAAAAGGCTTCATGTACTTGGAAGATAAAAGGTGGAGGAATCCGAGATGGTTTTTGTTGGATGGAGATTAGCAGACTCTTTGAAGATGTCCTGGTAGAGAGAAGTTTGCAGGTTGATAAAATAGTCTTAATATGTGATTGTTATGTTGGAATAATAGAGATTGTGCTTTTATTTTGGATTTCTATAGTTTTTGTCTTAAAGCTTAGTTTTTGTGAAATATCACTTGTTTATTTGTTAAATAATTTTTGAAAGTAAAATATTGATGTTGATAATTGTTGATGAAGTATAATATGTGTATCATGATAAAAATTAATTCAAAAATAAATTTATAATAAATTTAATATTTCATTAATATTAACTAATAATATTTTCTGCAATCATGTATATTTCTTTACAGCCATGTTAAATTGAAATGACTTTGACTTTTATAGGATAAACGAGAATGTATTAATTTTTTTTTTTTTGATAGGATTAATGATTTTCTTTTCACTTTAACTGCTGAAAATATAAATATATCTAAAAGATAATATTTTTAAATAAACTATTTCGATGTAATTTATTTAAATTGCTTTCCACTCGTAACATTTAAGTGTTTTTTAGAATTATGTGTAAAGTATATTTCGTTCATTTTATGCCCAATAATATTTGAGAAATAGAAATAATTGCAGTTACAATTAAAAAAACATATTTAAAGTACAATTGTTATATAATATTTAAGGAATTTCAAATTATTGTGAATAGTTTTAATAAATGTAGAACATTGTTAAATGCCCCATTTATGCCCCATGCCATTGTTAAATGCCCCAAAAATCATTTCTGTTTTTATTAGTTATTATCTATGTTATATTACGTTTAGCTGAAAGCAGCTAAGAAATTTTAATTAAAACTTGTGGAAATTGTGTAAATAACCGGGAATTCTCTATCATATTTTCCTTTGGAATTTTTAAGTTTGAATTTCATGTGTTTCACAGAGTGTTCATAAACTGTTTTGAAAAATATATGAGGAGAATGACAAATCTCATGTTGGATAACATTTACTATGGAACATAGACACATTTCTCTTTGAATTTCGAAAGAGCACAAATTTAGATGCTCAGATGGATCATTAACAATGAAATGAAAATAATTAAAGGCATCAGTGCAAAGTGCCTTTCAGATAATAGGAAGACATAACAACGTTCATTGGGGCCATTCTACTGATGTTAATATGTAATCACCCTCATTAGGACTCCTGGTGTTACTCTCTCGTGGTGAGATCTCCCATGAAATCTAACGGTACCTCCAATGCACCAATTATTCCTTATGCCACAGTAATAATCTGAAGTATAGAGGATATCAATACAACATCATTTACTTTACCTGTATTTCTATTGGTCCCAGTTGCAGCATGTTGCTGCTGTTCATTAGAAATTTGCGTACAGAAAGTTCTTGAATGCGATGTCTGAGGACCAAAATATCGATTTTTGTCAGACGTACGTATTTTTTTTTTTTTTTCTAAAACTATCTGAGTGAATTGTGAACCTTGATGCCAGAGTAAATATTTTTTCATGATATGTATTTTCTTCATTCGTTCTTAAGTTTCATGTTTATTTTGGAAAGTAGGCCCACATTCTACTTTGAATTTCCAAAAAGGGTAAAGTTGATGGCCAAGTTAATCATTAACAATGAAACGAAAAGGAATTAACGGAGTCATATATTGCATAGTTACTTTGAGATGAGAGAAAGATACAATTATCGTTAATCGATGCCACTCAACAATTCACGCTAAAATCGCTGTCACTAAAATTACTGGTGTTACATTCTCGTGTTGAGATCTTCCATGGAATCTAATGGTACCTCGAAGGAACCCATGATTTCCTATTTTGTACATAACTGTTTTTATTGACCAAATTAATCTTCGATTTCAAAAAAATTACATAATAAAAAAAAAGAATCTACTATTACAATCTTAATGAAAGGCCAAATGATTTTCAGTTTTTACAACCAAAATTATTTCTTCTTTTTTCCTTCTGCATCTAATTTTGATTACTTATTGTTTATCTCCAATGGATTTTAATTCTATTTAAAAAAATATATATACTTTATTTATTTATGTATTTCATTGTAGGCATATAAATATTGCAATCATATTTTTCAAGATCATATTTAAAAATCATATTTTTGTACGATATTAACACACTTTGCTAGCACTAAACCTTAAGTTCGTATTATAAATCACAACATCAACGATCGCACATAAGAAAAGACAGTCATATATGAAAAATGAAGATAAATTACCACATCTTCTTCTTCTGTGGTTAAATCTGTCATACTTAGATGAGAGAGGAAAAAAAAGACATTTTCCCGCAAGTCTATCTCGACGGAAACGCGTTATTTACTGCATCTCTACCACAAATAAATGTAGTCGAATATCAACTACTCCCCCGGACAAAAGGCTGTCGTGATCGACGAATCTTGATGCCGGCGACATCATACTCTCCATTTCTCTCCAGAGGAGTGAATCTTGGAGAGACGAAATACCGCTGGGGCTCAGTGGTTCCCTCACAAATGTGTCAAGAGATACCCGGTGGGCATTTAGAGGGAAGGGAAAGGAAGAAGGTGTGGTCCTGTCCCGAAATTGGCCACTGAAAGGACACCATTCATCTTCTGAGCACCAGTCAGTCCATATTAGTGAGGCAGTTTTTACACCGATGCTCTTCTGTTGCTGCTTCGATAGGTTGGGTTGTTGGTTGCTTTTTGATTTGTTTTGTTTTGTCTCTTGACAAAAAGCCTTCATGTACTTGGGAGATAAAAGGTGGAGGAATCCGAGATTGTTTTGTTGGGCGGATATTAACGGGATCTTTGAAGATGTCGCGGTGGAGAAAAGTTTGTTGGTTGATAAAATAGTCTTAATATGTGATTTTTGTGTCGGAATATCAGCTAGTGTACTTTTATTTTGGATTGTATTGTTTTTGTCTTATAGCTTAGGTTCTTCTGGCATAACTCTTGTTTATTTGTTAAATAATTGTTGATGAATTAAAGTACTTGTATCATGATAAAAATTAAAATATTAAATTTAATATTTCTTTAATACTTACTAATAATATTTTTAACAAACATGTACATTTCTTTATAGTCATGCTAAATTGAACTGACTTTGACTTTTATAGGATAAAAGAGAATGTGTATTAATTCATTTTTTGGCTGGATTAATGATTTCATTTTACTTTAAATGCAGCAAATATAAATATGTCTAAAAGATAATAACTTAAAAAAACATTTTCGATGAAATTTATTTAAATTATTTTCCGCTCATAATATTTTACTGTTTTTTTTAGAATTATGTGTTACGTATATTTCGTTCATTTTATGCACAATAATGTTTGAGATATAGCAATAATTTCAGTTACAATTAAAAAAAAAAAAAAACATATTTTAGGTACATTTGTTATATAATATTCAATGAATTTCATTTATTGTGAAGAATTGTAATAAATGTAGAACATTGTTAAATGTCCCATTTCCCTACACAAATGATTTATGTTGTAATATTTTTCTGATATTTAAATTATCAGAAAATAATTTCTTTTTTTTATTTGTTTTTATTTATGTTATATTATGTTTATCTGAAAGCAGCTAAGTAATTTTTATTTACAACTTGTGGAAATTGTGCAAATAATTTGTGAATTCTCTATAATTTGTTCAAATCATATTTTTGTTTCGGAATTTTAATGTTTGGATTACATGTGTTTCATAGAGCGTTCATAAACTGTTTTGACAAAATATGAGGAGAATTACAGATCTCATGTTGGATAACATTTACTATGGAACATAGACCATTCTTGAATTCCAAAAAAGCACAAATTTAGATGCCCAAATGGATCATTAACAATGAAATGCAAATAATTAAAGTCATCAGTGCATAGTGCCTTTCAGATAAAAGGAAGACATAACAACGTTCATTGGTGCCATTCTACTGATGTTGATATGTAATCTCCCTCATTAAGACTCCTGGTGTTACTCTCTCGTGGTGAGATCTCCCATGAAATCTAATGGTACCTCCAATGCACTAATTATACCTTATGCCACAGTAATAATCTGGTTTATGGAGGATATGAATACAACATCATTTACTTTACTTGCATTTCTATTGATCCCAGATGCAACTCTTGATGTTGCTGCTTTTCATTAGAAATTTGCATACAGAAAGTTCTTGATTGCGATGACCTGAGGACTAAAATGACGATTTTTTTTTTACTTATTTTTTATCTTTTCTAAAACTATCTGAGTGAATTGGGACCCTGGTGCCAGCGCAAATATTTTTTATGATATGTATTATCTTATTTCGTTGTTAAGTTGGATGTTTATTTTGGAAAGTAGGCCCACATTCCACTTTGAATTTCCAAAAGGGTAAAGTTAGATGGCCAAGTTAATCATTAACAATGAAACGAAAAGGAATTAACGGAGTCATATATTGCAGAGTTACTTTTCAGATCAGAGAAAGACACAACTACGTTAATTGGTGCCACTCAACAGTTCACGTTAACATCACTGTCACTAAGATTACTGGTGTTACATTCTTTTGTTGAGATCTCCTATGAAATCTAATAGTACCTCGAATGAATCCATAATTCCCTGCAAAACAATGATAATATTAAGAAATGTGTATATGATATTGTGTAATATCGTTTATTTTACCTGAATTTCTACTGTTCCCAGCTGCAAATATTGATGCTGCTGCTTTCCGTTAGAAAATTGCATACAGAAATCTCTTGACTGTGATGTCTTGACGACCGAAATGATGATCCTGGTGGCAACTTAAATATTTTTCTTCGTGATAGATATCATGGAGAAATCTATTGTCTCTCTTATTTGGTCAAAATGGTTTACGACTTGCAATGTACATTTTTTTTCTATTATAAATTGTTCAAAAAGTCACTAGTCTACCAGTCGCCAGTCCAAAATATCTCTATGAGAGACTTGGCATATTTCCCCATTTATAAGCGTGAGTTTCTGAATGTTTCAGAACCTGCAATGTGTGTTATAAATAACATATGCATCGAATGCCATTCAGTTGACTGATTAATAATTAATATCATTTAGGTCTGTTCCATCATTATTAGTAAGACCATAATTATTTTTCTGTAATATTTGACTTAACTATTAGACATATTTATCAGAAATTTTCCTATAAAACATCTACAATTACTTGTCGTATTTTAAATGGGGAATGCCTTGAAAAAAACACTGACCTAAATAAATATTAATAATAAATGTTTAAAAAAGTAAATGGTATTTTATGATAATTTATACATCAACCTAAAAATTGATGAAATATTAATGGCTTTCTGTCTACCTTTTATTACTGAAATAAATACGATCTGAATTCTTTTTCTCATGGATAAGTTCTGGGGCACCACAGTGATATCTGTATCCCAGCCACGTCAAAGTTCATTTTAAAAGTAGTTCAAGACCTGCCATTTTTGTAAGGAAATAAAAGTAAACTCGAAGATTGCTTTTGCATTTTCTGCATATCATGCATTCAACAGAGTCACGTTTTGACATCTGTCAAGAGCACATTTGACTCTCAAAGGCGTCGAGCTATTTAGACTGCCCGGAATAAATAAAAAAAAATGATTGATATATTTCTTGACATAAAGTTAAACTGAGCTGTCAAACTCTGTTGTTGGATGCGAAATTTCAAGTGGCGGGAGGTTTTCACGATTACAAAACGTGCACTTCTAAAATATGACTTTATTTCATGCTGTAATTAATTGACAAAAATCACTGCAAATTATTTTTATTTACAAATTTGATTATAATATGTAATATTTTAGCTGCTTGTAAAGAATACAATCTTTATTAAAGTAAAATAACAATTTATGTTTAAATGTGTAATATTTTGGTGTTCATATATAACACATATTTATCAGATAATTTTAATCCTTATAGTTAATAAACAAATTTTAGTATGTAAATATGCTTAACATCTTTAACGCCATAAATGTTAAGCATATTTATATACTAAAATTGTTGTAAATTACTTAATATATTGATGGATGAAATAATATTTCAAATTTACATAAAAATTCAAATATTTCTGCAAGCATTAGAAATATTCTGCAAAATCTTTGTTTATTCATAAATATTTTGCAAATATCAACATTAATATATTTGTAAAATATATTAACATTTTAAATATCAAACAAAATAAATGCTTTTAAATTATTAAAACTTCTACATTTTCTAACTTCAATCAAGTAAGTTTTAAATATCATATTTTTTCAATATAAACATATAGTGTTTGTGTACTTTTTTATACCTTGTTGATAAAATGATTATTTTTTTTAATTACTTATAAAATTTAAAAATTATACTTATTATGATTTTAAATAAAAATTCGCATTTTTGTGATGACAAATGGCTTCTTGAACAACTTATTATTTTCTTTTATTTTTACACTATTCATAAAATAATTAAAAAATTATATATATTATTGAAATAAATTACCTAATTTCAAAAGAAAAAAAGGTATTTCAGATGTAAATCAGAAAAGAAAATTACGTGTGTAAATGTGGATAAAAAAAATTAATTAATATGAAAAACTATTCATATAATTCAACTGAGATATTTCACATTTTTAGTGACATGATATCTAACACATTGTTAACATTTTATCATAAAAAATATAAAAATGTAGAAAAAATTAATTAATCAAGATTTAATAATAAAAAAATAAATAAAATAATAAGGGTTAAAAAATTGATGTAGAAAGATTGTATTACATTCAACTCAAACATTTGGCATTTTTTAGTCACATTACATCAGACACATTTTTATTATTTTGTCATATAAACAACTTTTCAATGGAAACTGAAATTCATAATCAAAGTAGAAAACGAACGCATACATGGTGTATTTAATTAATTATATTATGATTTAAAATTTCCTTTGTATGATTTAAATAACTCTAGCTCAAACAAGAATATTTCATTATTTATTTTGTGCTATTTTTTCTTTCTTCATTTAATTGTTGTTGTTTTGTGTTTGCTAATTTCTTGAAAACAAGAAATAATAATAATAATAAAAACATTTTTAAATCTCTTTATAAAAGTTGTTTTTGAAATTCCTAAGCATCCAAACCTCTTGGTGACATTATGCGGAAAAAAATGAAAGACGCAATTCTGAACAAAAGGGTTTATTTATATGCAAATATAATATTTTGTGCCATTTTAGCTATTTTTTTGTCGTTTAAATAGTTAAGAAAGCAATTACATATCTCATTTTTTTAAACTAGATGATATAATTTTAAAACCAAAAATTTCTGATGTTTGAATGAGAAGATTTCGTTCATAAAAAATGTTTTAGTGTAATGTTTGTTAACAAACAGAATATGAAAATGCATTATTTTTTTTTTAAATTGCAGAATTTTATTATGCTTTTAAACATTATGTTTAGAGTTCAATACATTTAGACGATTAAAAGTATAATTAATGTTATATATGCATTACTCAATAAATTTATTATTTCTTTCTGTGGTTCAATATGATTATTTTTTAAATATATAGTTTTTTTCTAAATGATTATATTAATCCATTTAAAGAAATATTATTTTGAAATGAAATGTTCCTCTAAAATTTCAAATAAAGAAATTAAATTGTACGTATATATTTTTGTAGCACATTAAAATAAATGCTATTCAGATGGTATTTAATATCAAGACACAATTAAAGAGATTTAATATAAATTATCATCAATAAAATAATATCATAAAAGTCATGAGTAATCTATATATAAGGAAATTGAATTAAAATTACTTTGCGGAATATTTCTTAAAACTTTTTAATAGAATTTCTATAAATTTTACTACTTTACATGAATGTTTAACTTACTATATCCAATAAAACATCTGACTCATGATTTAACATATTGACTTAACTTTAACTGACACATATTAACGGACTAATCTCTGCAGATATCTAACTGACTGACATCTAGCAGCTATCAGTTTCAACGCCATCAGATCTTACAGAAATCAGATCAGAAGTAAATATTCTCTTAAACACATCACATTAACTATTATTACTCAAATTACTTTAATTTCATGAACTCCCCGTGTAGCTGTAGAAACACCAGTAGGTATCTCATCCAATTGGACTCGAGACTTCACATTGCTAAATATAAAACATTCTTAAAGCATATTTAGTAGTCGTTTAAGTGGCTTCATATTAATTAAAGTTAAATTTTAAACAAGCTATTTTTAAATATTCTAAAATTAATTTTAGAAAATATATATTTATATATTTGAAAATAAACTAATGAGTTTATAGATTTGTATCAGGGCTTTTAGTTGTTAATTAAAACAAACATTATTGTTTTGAAACTAAACATTTCGTGTAATTTTTCGTAAAATTGTAAAGTTATAAAATCATTGAAAAACTGAGTTCATAAATAGATTTTAGGAATACATCATTGAATAAAATAATTTGTTATGCATAATATAATATAATATCTATATATATATATATATAGCCTGACAAACAATTTCAATATTATTTATCTTTTAGTCAAAATTTTAAAAAACGTTACCTCAGAAATACCAATCCAACAGAACATTCCAGAAATACCATACAAATTAATGAAGACAAATCTTCATTGGAAAAAGTAAGTCCACGCGCAGTCCTATGACTTTATAGCATACCTAAATAAAAGATTAAATAAGAAATCTTAAAAAGTAAACTAAAACATACAACAGTGAAGAAACACGAAAAGTAAATTACTACTACAGGAAAGAAAAGAAATGCCATTGAGTTAGGAAGCTAACTCAGCAATTCATCCTGTTTAAATATTAAGGTCTTTCAGACTGCTTGCTCAAAGGTAAGACGTACCAAGCGCTGAGGGCCAACATTCTGCTCTGCGAGTATTGGGTTAAATATATTACTTTGTCAGATCTTGTTTTCACAAAAAACTTCCCTCTATACACCAGAAATACATCACGTCGAAGTCTGGTCATGAATTATTCCATTTTCTTTTAGGTTCACATTTTTGTACTTTTGTAAGTAAATATCCGTCAGAGGGCATGTGGGAGAAGTATATCAATGCAAAAATCAAGAAGTGATGTTGGTTTCCAGGGAAATTGATTTTCTCCACTTCTGTTATAACTGGCGTAACTTAATTTGCTCCGAAATGAAAGCACGAACGCTTTAAAAATGTTTTTAAAGTGGATATCAATAATGAAGTAAAATGCAATATGTAATGATTCAGAGGTTTTTTTTTTTTTTTTTGCCATAAGTGCATGGACTGAAATGTGAAAATCTTCAAGCTTTTAAATATATTAGCTTTACAATATTTGCCATATTAGTTTTTTGCACTTACGAATATGTAAGTTAACCGTTGTTTATTTGTAAGAAAATGTGATTAGATTATATATTTATTTTATTGAATATAAGTGTAAATAGCTTTTAAATGTTTATGCAACGTGAAGTTTTATAAAATTTTTAAGAAATGATATTAAGTGTAAAATAATTTATGGTAACTGTAGATTTATTAATCTATTAAACCGTGAATTTTTTTGAAATAAGCATTAATTCTACTAACCTGTAACGGAAAATTTTAAATCCAAAAGCGTATGCTTAATTAAGGAGAAATTATTATTTAAAAATTATTAATGCAACGTTTAACTATTCAACAAATATTAAAAAGTTATCAGATCTACAAAATTATGGAAACTACGAATGTAGTTAATTATTTAGATTAAATAACATTTAAATGGAAAAAATTAACATTTTAATTATATGCATTAAAATTAAATTTTACATAGTTTAAATGTGAAGGAATATTATTAAATTTAATTTAAAACAATAAATATTACAAATTTATATATTTTTATAACATATGTATTAAATTTTTATTTTTAAGAATCTGGTTTTAATTCACCCGACTTTCTTAAACCTCATAATATTTACGAAAATACATTTTAAATATCATTTATATATATATATATATATATATATATTATGTCAATGGCAAGATTACAGGACAACAGATATCATAAGAAGAAGAAAAAATTCAAGAACAATATAATGGAGAGTTTTTGCATAACGTTTTTATCGTCCGATATTTTTCTTCCTTCGTGCGTATGCTGTTAGGAAACATTGTATCTATTGCACATGTATATCTGTAATACTGCACTACTGAGCTATTCCTATGAGCATGCGCTATGAAGAAAACCATCGGGCGACAAAAACGTTATGAAAAACTCTCTAATAATAAATGGCGTCACTAAATTCTTTTCAACCTCAAGTCTGCAATCCAATAACGCTTCCATAAAGAAACTGGAGGCATTTGCAGAGCAGGAAGCAAGGTGAGACAGATATAATTATTCGCGGTACACGAGACAGAGAAGGTCAGTGGTCAATTTAATTTTGTGAAGGTGCTTGCGAAGACAATCATTACCACAGAAAGACGGTAGTAATGCCACCGAATTTTCTCTAGGCCATTCAGAACAATCCTCTCCATTCCACTGCGGAACTCTAAGAAACTCACGCTGAGAGCCGTGTTTGTAGATCATTTTTGCCGTATTAAACGTTGCTCGCAGTACAACACGAAGAGCATATCTACGTTGCACTCCTAAATATATAAATAATTAATAAGATTATATAATAATATAAATGTTTGATTCTATAGAAAGCATTTATTACTTACCGTCCAATAACAATTATTCCACAACGTGTGCAAAGCATTTATTATTTTATATGACAGTGTATTTTTTTAATTTGTAACATGGATCAGTGAACTGAATATCTAAAAGTCAAGACCTTTCGCAAATAAGATAAATCTTTCAAGTACCAAACATTTGTTTGTTATTCATCGTCAAATAACCATTATTTAACAAGGTGTGCAAAAATCATTAATATTTAAGGTAGATGGCATATTTTTTATTCCATAGCTAGTATCAAAGAACTAAACATCTAAGCACGAAATGCTTAAGCACTTGAGACAAATCGTTCCTTGATGCGTCACCGCGTATCCTACGATTTCTCATCAAAATGCAATTGGGGTTTTCGCACACCTTTCTCAAATCTCATCATATTATCGGACATACATTTTAAATAGTAGATAATAATTGTAAATGATAGCAGTTATTCTGTAGAATCAAGCATTTATTATGCACGATCTGATAACAATCAATCAACAACGTGTGCAAACATTTATTATTTTTGATGACAGTGCTTTTTTATTCCATAACATGAATCAGTGAACTAAATATGTAAGCATCAAATCCTTACGAAATTGAGACAAATCGCATCTTTTAGATTATTATCCGTTATCAGATAAGTATTATTTAACAAGATGTGCAAAATCACATTAATTTTTATCATCTAAGCATGAAATCTTTAAGCATTTTGAGACAAGTCATTCCTTGATGCGCCATTGTATATATTACGATTTCTCATCAAAATGCAATTGGACTTTTCCCACGCCTTTCTTAAATCTTATCATATTTTCACACGTGCACTTTAAATATAATATAATAATTGTAAATGGAAGCAACTATTTTCTAGAGTTAAATATTTATTATTAAACATTCGATAACTATTATTCAACATTGTGAACAAAAATGTACTATTTTTACGGCACCATTTTCAATCCGTTCACAAATCAGTCAACTAAATAACTAAACCACAAAATCTTACGCATTTAAGAATTGGCTTCTTGAATTAGACATTTGTTTATTATTCGTCATCGGAAAACTATTATTTAACAAGGTGTGTGCAAAGAAGAAAAATAAAAAGTGCTTACGGTTTTTATCAAACTGCAATTGGACTTTTTCAATACACCTTTTCTCAAATCTCATCATATTATCGAACATATATTTTAAATAATAGATAATAGTTGAAAATGAAAGCATTTATTTTCTGAATAAAACATTTGTTTATTGTTCGCCATTCGATATTCAACAATATTGATTCGATATTCAACTACTTTTTATAACAGATGTAAAAAATTTTAAATCTATAACGCAAATCAGTGAACTAAATATGTTAGCATCAAATTCTTGTGCAATTGAGATAAATCGCATCCACTGGTGTATTATTCATCATAGAGTAACTATTATTTAACAAGATGTGCAAAAATTCATATATTTTTACACCTTAGATGGCACTTTTTAATCCATAGCGTGCATCAAAGAACACATATCTAAGCACAAAATCCTTAAGAACTTGAGACAAGTCGTTCCTATGATTCCTAATTAGTTCCTAATTAGTCGTATCCTATGATTTCTCACCAAAATGCAAAATGGAACATTCGCACGCCTTTCTCAAATGTCCTCATGTTATCGCACATACATTTGAAATATTATGCAATAATTGCAAATGAGCCCAATTATTCTCTAGAATCAAGCATTTATTATTTGTTCTTCTATAACTATTATTATAAAGCGTATGTACAAATTTTTATTGCTTTTTAGGGGCAGTACATTTATTTTTTTAATCCATAAAGGGAATAAGTAAACTAAATATCTATTCGTCAAATACTTACATAAGGGCACAATTCGCTTCTCCTAGAATTTCGACCTGGTGGCCAATTGGATAGTGCTCTGGTCTTTAGTATCACAGGCTTCTGTGGTTCAAATACTGGCGTGTATGGATGTTTATTAGTGGTTTGGAGTCCACTTTAAACTGTAGGCCCCGATCTGTTTCAACCCCGGTCTCCCCCTTGTGCACAAGATGCCATGACAACGACAGACCTAACTCTACTAGAATCAAACATTTTTTATTATTATTCTTCATCGGATTACAATTATTGAACAAGGTTATTGTTTTACAACGTTGTGTGTTAATCCACGGCGAGGTCAAAGAACCAAACATCTACGCACGAAATTTTCGAATCGTTCCTTGATGCGTCATCGCGTATCTTATGATTTCTCATCAAAATGCAATTGGTTTTTTTAAACTCTTTTCTCTCAAATATTATTATATATTATCGAACAAACATTTGCTTATTGTTCGCCATCATATAACTATTATTCAACAATGTGTAAACAAAAAGGTTCTATGTTTTTAAGGTTGATGCCATTGTTTAATCCTTAACACAGATTTGTGGACTAAATATCTAAACATCAAATCCTCATGCATTTTAGACAAATCTCTTCTACTAGACTAAAGCATTTGGTTATTTTCTATCCCCGAATAACTATTATTTAATAAGGTGTGCAAAAAACATAAATTTTTACGGTAGATGACATATTTTTTAATCCATAGCGTGCATCAAAGGACCAACATCTACGCACGAAATCCTTAAGCACTTGAGACAAGTCGTTCCTTGATGCGTCATCGCGTATCCTACGATTTCTCATCAAAAATGCAATTGGACTTTTCGCCGCCTTCCTCGAAGTCCGTCATATTATCAGTGCACAGAGAGGTGAACGGTAATTGCACCTTACACTTTTCCGCCCTCTGAATTGAAACAAATTAGGAAAATGCAAATTTTGTTCCATTCCGTAATTGCTCGTAAGGAAGAATGTCTTTGCAATGATTATTAAAGATGCTGAGAGTAGCTTGTCTTTGGGCATTTTGCATTGGCTTTCAGAGTAATGGAAACAACTTTTGAAAAGCAGAACACACTGCTGGAATTTTTTTTTTTTTTTTTCTTGAAAATGTTTCTCTAATATCCGGCTAGAATATTAAGTATTCTTAAGCCTTCTTCGGATATATTTGTTGGTTGTTTTTGTTTTTTCTCTTTCAAAACTCTTTTGGATACCTTTATTTAAGAGTTAAATTCTTTCTGGATATAAAATTGCGTGAAATATTTAAGATAAACAATTCTAAGCAGGAATTCAGAAAATGAATTTTAGTCGTAATACACAAACCAATCTGTACTAGATTTTAATTTTGGTGTCGAAATAAATTCAATAATAAATAAATTAATAATACATTTTAGTTTCAAATAATAAAGTCGTTCATTAATTAGCTTATGAACAATAAACTATTACGGAAAATAAAATGTACAGAATAGTTAAATGAAGTAATGCATAAATATTCTTATTTAGTACATAAATAAGTTAGTAATGTTTATTAATTTAATAACTTTTGAAGTTCATTTCTTCTAAACAAAATGTGAAAATGTTGGATAATAAATATTGCGTTACACCGCCAAATATAGTCATAAAAAGAAAATTATCTCGTTAATATTATCATTAATTATAAACAATCACAGTAAAATAATATATATATATATATAAATGAAACACCAATGCTGTTATTATTCTTAATTATTTCTTACATCTACATATTTGTAATAGAATTGTAAGAAATGTTCAATCGTATACACTTATGTCCATAAATTAAGGATAATGAAATTCGGGCAAAAGAAAAGACCCAAAACAACAAAAAACAAATTTGACTTATTTGTAAAGTCTGTTTATTAAACAAAAGGTAAGAGAGCAAAAGAGTGCTATATGTTTGACATAATTAATAAAAATTGCGATTTTTACTCCTGGAGCAAATTTCAAAAAGAACCTATTTACAAAAAACAGTATAACATGATTAGTATGATGGTTAATATGGGTATGTCTCCCGGACGATTCAATACAGGCCTTACAACGCCTAGGCATGCTGAGTATCAAATCAATCTGATCTTGGGGAATATTACACCACTCATCAAGCAATGCCCTCCGAAGTTCGGTTGACAGATGGGAGGGTTGACGGGTTGCAATTCGTCGGCCAAGCATATCCCACACATGCTCTAATGGATTCAAGAGTGGTGGTATGCTGGCCAATCCATACAGGTGATATCCTCAATTGAAGGCATTCGTCTACAATGTTTGCACGGTAGTGAGGACGGGCGTTTCGTCATCCTAAACAAATTCAGCACCCATGGCGCCCCGAAACAAACATTACATGTTGTTCCAGAATGATATCCCGATCTCGGTGCTGGCCTGTCCTCATCGTTACACTCTGAACCTTCCAAGTCAGTTCTGGAACCAAAGAATAATTCCTCAAACGAGCCATCCTGCACCATCGTAACGGTGTCGTTCAATGGTGTTCTCTTGGGGGTAACGGGTACACCTGGCTCTCTCATATGAGAAAGTCCGGCGAGAATCCTAATAATAATTCTACAGGTGAAATTTTTATTTTTTAGAGTTCAATTTCTGCATGTGATTCTGAATTATCCTTAATTTATGGACATGAGTGTTTAATACAAATATTATGTAAATCTAAAAAGAAAAAAAACTTTTTATTTATTTTCGATGCATGAGTTAATTTATTTTTTCAGTTTAATTGATGATAAAATTGAATTATTTACACATTTTTTAGCGGAGACACAGTACCCAAAAAATGTTAAAATTTCGATTTTTATTTTATCAATTCATATTATACATGTAATTTTTTTTGTGCATAAAGACGACATTTTATAGCTGTATATCCCGGAAATAATTATGTTTGTGTGAAGATAACAGACATTTTAAGGGACTTCTGGCTGTAAGCAACAATTTAAACATAGGTGTGGTAATTCTGTCACTGATGTGACAGCCCAAGGAAACACTCAATTATTTCATTTTAATCTTGTTCATAAGATATAAAGAATAAAAGCAGTAATGATTAATTATTCAATAGCAAAACAATATTATGTTACCAAAAAGTTTTACATTTTTCTCTTCTTCTTAAAGTTTGGTCTAAATATTCTGATTAGTCACTTACTGAAAGGAAATTTCTTTAATCTATTTTGTATTTTTTATTACTAATATGTCATACAAGAAGCAAAAATGTGTGGTTATGACCATAAAATCTGTAAAAACAATGGAGCATAAATGTAAAAGCAATTTTTAATATTTCTTAAATCTTTCAATCAATGCTGAAAGTTTAATCTATCAAATATTCTGCACACAAGAGTCCACTTACTAATAATGTACCGCAGAAACGAACAGATGTGAATAAAAACAAAATGAATCTCCCAATTCTAGAAATTAACGGGCTACCAAACTTTTGCAAATCTGTCATGAATCACATATAATAGTACTTTATGTGTTGTTTTTACGGCAAAAATATCAATTTTCCCACAGCAAACAGTTGTGCTTGATGTAAGTGAAGAACTGGAAAATGAAATATGCATCTCAAAAAGTAATGTAGTCAAATCATTGTAGTATATAAGTATGCAAATCTGAAGTCGAGGCAAATTCCTCTGAATAATTATTTGATATTAAAAGGCTAAAATTTTGCACCTGCATCAATTGTCATGGATCTTCAGTTGTTGGAAATGGAATCAAATACCATAACTATAAGTAAAAAATACAAAAATATGAATTCAGATACCTTACATGTACCTAAGTGTGGTGCTATAAGTACGTAAGAGATACATACACACATGCAGCTTGAATTTTAAAGTAGAAGCAATTTTAATATAACAACTAAGCTTTAATGCTATAAAGGTATTCCATTATCACCAATCTACTACTTTAGGAATAATTTATGCTTAATATTTTTAGGAAGATAGGAAAAGAAATACTGGAAATTCACCCTTAAACAAATGAATGATATTCGGGTCTGAAATTACAAAGCTTCATCTAGAAAATGCAAATGTAGGCTTCACATCAGCTGGTTAAACAACACGATCACCACAATTCGAATTTCAAAATGCAAAAACAAATACCTTTCAAGTTTATTTTTGGTTTAAGAAGCTCTTTGCTTTCACTTCTCTTTTTAATAATTGTTGATGAAAATCAAATACTTAATGCAGCTCACGACAGCTGATTTATCAACATCTGCAGCATTTCTGTCCTGATTTTCATGGTAAAATCATTGAATTTTCAATTTTAAAAATGGCTTTTGGAAAATTCTTTAAAATTTAATGATAATTAATATTATTTTACTATCAATTAGTTTTAGTTATAATTGTTTTAAACTTTGTTTTCAACTTTTGCTTACTTGTGCTTAAACTGCTTTGAATATATAATTTAATAACTTCTGAAATTTTTTCAACATAATATTTGTAAAACATCTTTATATTTCTAAAATTACCATTAAAAATTTTTTTTGCTATTGAAAAAGTTCTTTTGACGATAGTCATAAGAAATTAATGGCATATCATTAGTCATTACGAAGAATTAGAATTACTTAAGGATTTCCCTTATACCTTGGATACATTGGACCAATATAGTTAGGTTTGTAAATGGGTACGCTGGAAAAACATTCTTATCAATCCAATATTAAATGGGTACATGAAAAAATATTGCTTATCAGTAATACTAAATGGGTACATGAAAAGAGCATTGCGTATCAATCAATATTAAATGGATACATGAAAAAAACAATGCTTATCAATCAGTATTAAATGCGTACATGAAAACTTATATTGCTTGTCAATATTAAAATGATTCATGAAAAAAACAATGCTTATCAATCAATATTAAATGCGTACATGAAAAAACGATAATATCATATAATTCAGTATATTTATGAACAAAGCTTGAATTACACCCTCATCAGAGATCTGATTTTGCACTGCTCCTCAGATCTGGTAATATCTCGCATAATTAGTCTGTATGCAACACAATAAGTTTGAAAACTTTTATGGTTTGGATACCTTTAGACTTCATTTAATGGACCAAATTCAGTAGACTTGTAATGTGAAACTCGAACTACGCCTGCTACGGAGATTCTTAAACTACGCGATGATTACCACCAAATCGGATTAAAACTGGAACATTGGCGCTATGGGCTTTCAACATAAAGTCAATTTGATGTTAACCTGCCATGTAGAGTCGGTAAGAGATTCTAATCGGTTTCTGTGAAACAGCAAAAACCCCACAGCATTGGTTTTCCCATTGTAATTCCGATCAGTTCCCAACTCGGTATCAAATTATATTATTTAAAAAATTGATAAACAATTTCTGTCGATTATTCCCAATAAAAAGATGTAACAAAAGTTCAAATTTGATGTACTTCCACAACGACTGATTGAGTGCCCGATTAAAATATAAATATCATCAAAAAAAAAAACGTGATACTTTATTTCACTAGATCTACCTTTTTCTCTTTTGTTTTGTTGTTTTTGGTTTCAGAGGATTTTAAGATACCTTTTGGTTGCTCAGCACACACACACACACATTTACATGTGGTGCGGTTTTTGCGTGTGTGTGGATGTGTCATATATATATTTTTTATAATTTCCTACAAATAAATGATAACGATACTATCAAGGAGTAATCTGATTAGCTTCTAATATTTTTATGTAAACTCTTTTAATTCGCCAAATTATTAAATAAGGAAAACTATTAATATAGCGGTAATGAAGATCAAGAAACTATCTTAAGAAATTTTTACAATAAAATAATTACATAAATTCCTCTGAATCCATTTCATTGAGTTAATTATCTGATTGTTTATCTCAATTTTAATTTATTTAAAAATATGAAGTTAATAATTTTATTCATAATTTCATTACAGACATATATATATTATAATCATATTTTTCAAATTTTAATATTAAGCATTTTGGTATCACTAAACCTTAAGTTCTTCAACTATATGTATCACCACATCAACAATCCTTACATAAGAAAAGACAGCCATCTAGGTAAAATGAAGATAAATTACCACATCTTCTTTAGCTAGCGGTTACATCTGACATACATAGATGAGAGAAGAAAAAAATAGACTTTTTCTCCGGCAACCACGTCTATCTTGATGGCAGCGTTGGCTTACCACATCTCCACCACAAGCAATGTAGTCGAACATCAACAAGCTCCCCTCGGACAAAAGGCTGTCGTGATCCACGGCGATCTCCGACATATCTCCACACTCCATTTTTTTCTCCAGGGGAGGAGATCTTGGGGAGATGAAATACCATGGGACGCAGTGGTCCCTCACTAATACATCAAGAGATACCTAGTGGGCATTTCGGGAGGGAAGGGAAAGGAAGAAGGTGTTTCCTGTCCCGAAATTGGACACTGAAAGGACACCATTCATCTTCCTGAGCACCGGTCAGTCCATATTAATGTGAGGCAGTTTTTATCCACCGATGCTCTTCTGTTGCTGCTGATATCTTGGGTTGCTGGTGCTTTTTGGTTTTGTTTTATGTCTCTTGACAAAAGCTTCATGTACTTGGAAGATAAAAGATGGAGGATTCCGAGATTGGTTTGTTGGACGGAGATTCTTTCAGACTCTTTGAAGAGAAATTTGCAGGTTGATAAAATAGTCTTATTATGTGATGTTGTGTTGGAATATCGGCTATTTGTGCTTTATTTTGGATTTGTGTGGTTTGTTGTGTTAAAAAGCTTAGTTTCAACTGGAATATCACCTGTTTATTTGTTGAAATAATGGTTGATGGATTAAAATATTTGCATCATGATTAAAATTAATTCAAAAATAAATTTATAATAAAATTTAATATTTTTAATATTATAATAATATTTTCAAAAATCATGTATATTTCATTATAGTCATGCTAAATTGAGAAGTACTTTCACTTTTTATAGGACAAAAACAGTACTTATTATTTTATTTTTTGACTGGATAAATGATTTTACTTTTGCTTCAACTTTAACAGCAAATATAAATATCTCTAGAAGATAATAATTTTTAAGTACATAATTTTGATGAAATTTAATTAATTTGGTTTTCCAAAAGACTCTTGTTTTTAGTATTAATTGTTAAGTATATTTCATCGTACTTTTTATGCCCGGAATAATATTTGAGAAAGGGCAATAATTACAGTTACAATTAAAAAAAAAAAAAAAAAAAAACATATTAAAAAGTACAATTGTTATATAATATGTAATGAATTTGAATTTATTGAGAAGAATTTTAATAAATGTGGAACATTGTTAAATGTCCCTTTTCCCGAGACAAATTATTTTTAACATAGTAATAATTTTCTGATATATAAATTATCCAAATGCAATGTACACACTTTTACTATATCAAACCGCAAGCTCTTATAAAAATCAACATCATCGCACAAAAGAAAAAGACAGCCATCTGGGTAAAATGAAGATAAGAGTACCAAATCTTCTTCCTCATCTTACATACTTAGATGAGAGAGGCAAAAAAAAAAAAGACGTTTTCCACACCAAGTCTATCTCGAAAAAACGCGTTATTTGTGCATCTCCCCCACAAACAAATGTGGTCGAGAGATATCAACTACTCCCCCTCTGACAAAAGGCTGTCGTGATCGACGAATCCCGACATCATGTCCTCCATTTCTCTCTCCAGGGGAGATCTTGGGGAGATGAAATACCACTGGGACAGCAGTGGTTTTCACAAATGCGCGTCAGAGATACCCTGGTGGGCATTTCTGGGCAACAGAAAAGGAAAAGGTGCTGGTCCTGTCTCTCGAAATTGGACACTGAAAGGATACCCATTCATCTTCTCAGCACCGGTCAGTGCATATTAGTGAGGCAGTTTTTTATCCACCAGCTCTTCTGTTGCTGCTTCAATAGCTTGGGTTTGCTGGTTGCTTTCTTGGTTTTTGTTTTGTCTCTTGACAAAGCCTTCATGTACTTGGAAGATAAAGGTGGAGGATTCCGAGATGTTTTTTGTTGAACTTGGGAATTAACAGACTCTTTGAAGATGTCTGGTGGATGGAAGTTTGCAGGTTGATAAAATAGTCTTAATATGTGATTTATGTTGGAATATCAGTTCATTCTTATTCAATTTTTGGTTTTATATTATTTTTGTATTAAAACTGAAATTTTTCTGAAATATCACTAGTTTATTTGTTAAATAATTGTTGATGAATTAAGATACTTGTATCATGATAATAATTAGTTCAAAATAAATTTAAATATCAATTCTTTTCTTTCGTTAAAAATAATCTTCTTTTTTTTAAATATTTACTAATGTTTTCACCAATCATGTATATTTCTTTATAGTCATGCTAAATTGAAATGATTTTGACTTTTCTGGGATAAAAGAAAATGCTTATTATTTTATTTTTGACTGGATTAATGAATTCCTTTTTTACTTTTACTGCAGCAAATATAAATATATCTAAAAGATAATAATTTTTAAATAAACAATTTTGTTCAAATTTTAATTAAACTGTTTTCCACTCATAACATTTTAATGTTTTTGAGAATATTGTGTTAAGAATATTTCGTTCATTTTATGCACAATAATGTTTCAGAAATAGCAGTAATCGCGGTTGCAATTAAAAAAACATATTTAAGTACAATTTGTTATATAATTTTTCATGAGATTTCAATTTATTGTAAAAATTTTAATAAATGGAGAACATTGTTAAATCGCCCTTTTTCCCTACAAATTATTTATGTTATAATAATTTTCGATGTATAAAAATATTGAAAATCATTTCTGTTTTTATTAGTAGTTATCATATTATGTTTAGCTGTAAACAAGATAAGAGTAATTTTTATTTCGCTTGCGGAAATTGTGCAAATAATTGTGAATTTTCTATAATTTGTTCAAAATCTTTTTTCATCCAAATTTTAATTGTTTGGATTACATGTGTTACGCATAGAGTTCATAAACTGTTTTGACAAAATATGAGGAGAATGACAGAGCTCGTTAAATAGGATTGGATGTTATTGTGGAAAGTAGGTACAAAAATTACACTTTGAATTTCAAAAAGGGTAAAGTTACTTTAAAATTAATAATTAGTACATGCCAACCATTTTTGTCTGTAATATTTGACTTAACTATTAGACATATTTATCAAGAAAATTTTCCTATAAAACGCCTACAAAATGGATTTTCAACGTACAATGACTTCAAAAAGTTCGAGAATTACTCATCTAAATAAATATTATTAATAAATGTATACAAACAGAAATTGCATTTTATTATATAATTTATATATTAACCTAAAAATTTGAGGAATTATTATTAATGGTTTCTGTCTACATTTTTTCTGAAACAAATACGATCGAAATTCTTTTTCTCATGGATAAAGTTTGGTGGCACCACCAGTGATATCTGTGTCCCAGCCGTCAAAGCTCATTTAAAAGGAAAGTATTTCGAGAGCTGCCATTTGTAAAGAAATAAGAGTAAACGCGAAGATTGCTTTTTGCATTTCTGCATATCATGCATTCAACAGTATCACGTTTCGACGTCTGTCAAGAGCACATTTGACTCTCAAAGGCGTCAGGAAGCTGGCCCCAGGCTGCCCGGAATAAAAAAAAAATGATCGATATATTTCTTGGCATAAAAAGTTGGGCCGTCGATTCTGTTGTTGAAATTCAAAATTTCAGGAGTGGCGGGAGGTTTTCATGAGTACAAAACGTGCTCTTCAATATAGACTTTTATACCATGCTGTAAAAAATGGCGCAAGGTTGCTGCAAAAATTTAATTTAAGTTAAATTTGATTTATGTATCTGATAGTTAAGCTGCTTGCAGAGAACACATTACTTTATTAAAAACAAAATAACAATTTATGTTTTAAATCTGTAATATTTGTAGGTCTTCCATATAAAAGATATTTCCATCAGATAATTTTTAATCATCATCGTTAATCAAATTTTAGTATGTAAATATGTTTAACGTCTCCTAACATCATAAATGTTAAAGCATATTGATAGACTAAGACTTTTTGTAAATTACCTGATATATTAATCAATGAAATAGTATTTTAAATCTGCATAAAATTCAAAAAAATTTCTATAAGCATTAAGAAAAAAACAATGCAAAATATTATTTATTCACAAATATTTAACAGATATTAGTATTATTAGCTTTTATAAATTTAAGTAAAAACCGACATTTGAAAGTTCAAACTAAACAAAATGGTGTCTAAATTGATTAAAACCTTTATATGTTTTAACGCTGGAATCAAATGATTTAAGAATATCATATTTTCCATGATAAACATACAAATGTTGTTTACGTTTAAATTTGTGGTTTAACCAATTGAGATTATTTACTGGTTTCAGATTAAAATTTTCTATTATTTTTACACAATTAAAAAAGTATCAAAATTTATATATATTATTTATGCAATGAATAATATGTAATAATAATAAACATAATTTTAAAAAAGGTATTTCTGAGATGTAAATACGAAAAGAGTTACATTTGTATCTATGGATAAAAAATTTAATTAAGATGTAAAATTGTGTCATATTCAGCTCAAACAATACTGACATGTTTTTCCGGTCGGCTTACGGCATCTACATATTTTTAACAGCATTTTGTGATATAAGCAGCTTATTCTATTGAAACACAATTTCCATAATCGAAGAAAGAAGAAAACAAAGCATATTTTGTGCATTTAATTAATTACACCATCATTATTCTATTAAGGGCTTTGTTTGATTTAAATAACTCTAGAGCAAACAAGAATAATTAACTTCTTGTTTTGTGCTATTATTTTTCCTTCATTTAATTGTCTTTGTTTTTTGTTCTACTAATTTCTTCAAAACAAAAAATAAATTAAAAAAAAATATTTATTGTATTTTCAAGGAGCTCTTTTTAAAGTATTCTCTAAGGGAATTCTAAAACATCCAAAACTTCTTGGAGACATTATAAACAAAAATAAAAAAAAAACGTAATTCTGAACAAAAAGGATATATTTATATTGCAAATGTAATATTTTATGCCATTTTAGTTTCAACCGATTTTTTACTTTTAAATAGTTGAGAAGCAATTAAATATCTCATTTTTTTTTAAGTCGGTCATATAATTTTTAAAAGCCAAAAAATTTCTGTTGTTTGAATTGTATAATTACGTTCTTATAAAAAGTTTTTAGTATAATCTTCGCTAATAAACAGTATATAAGTTATTATTTCTTTTTTTAATTCTTTTTATTAAACTTATGAAATATTTATGCGATTAAAGTATTTTTAATTTTATATATGAAATTACTTATGAATCATCCGGATTAAAAGATTTAAATTGTTTTCAATAATTTAATTATTTTTTCGTTCATTATGTTTATTTTTTTTAAATTTATATAGCTTTATTCTCAATAATTCTACAGTAATCCAATTAAAAAATATTATTTCTAAAAAGCAATATTTTCTAGTAAAATAAAGAAATTAAATTGAATATAAATTTTTTCCAGTACATTAAAAAAAAAGATCAAGACAGCATTAAAGAGATTTAATATAAAATTATCATAAAAAATTAATATCTAAAAGTCATGAGTAATCTATATAAAGAAATTAATCTAAATTACTTTGCGGAATATTTCTTAATAGAATTTCTATAAATTTCTAATTGATGCTTTAATGGAATGTTTAACTTAGTATATCAATGAAACCCTCTGACTCCTCTTATGATTCAACATATTCAAACTCACTTTTTTAACTGGCATATATTTTCGGACTAATCTCCGGCAGATATCCAACTGACTGACATCTGGCAGTTGTCTGTTCCGGCGGCCGTCAGATCTTACAAGGAATCGTATGTGAGTAACTATCTAAATCTATCATAACTATTACATTTATTTGTGAATTTCCTTTTAATATATTACATTAATTGTTCTTCTGAAAATTACTTTGTTTCCTGAATTTCCGTCTAACTGTGTAGGTGAGCAAGTTTTACATCCAATTGGTCTTGATACTTCATCGCTGATTTATATAACTTTTTTAAAAATATATTTAATTGTCGTTTAAGTGGCTTGACATTGTTCAAAGTTCATTTTAATTCATTTATTCTTAAAAATGCTAAAGTCAATTTTAGAAACTAACATTTTTATTTTCTGTTAAAAAAATTAAAACATTAATAAATATATACTATAAGATTTATATAAGTTTCAGTAGCTGCTAATTAAAACAAAGATTTATTTAAATCTAAATATTTCTTCCAGTAAGTTTTTTTAATTAAAAATTATTTTTAAAATAAAACACTTTAAACAGCAATTTTCTATTAAATAATGAAAAACTTTAAAATCGACAGAAACTAAATTTACAAATATATTTTAGTTTCGTTTGTCGCTCTACGATCTATCTTTTGCATACTTTAGGTTGAATAGCCTGTTTTTGCCAACCAGTTTAACATGGATTCCGATTCACCAACAATCTTCCATCCCACGAGCATGATTAGAACCTGAAAGCTTTTTCGGTACTAACAAGCCAGAGTGCTGGCCAGTTGCCGTCCATCAAGTGGCAATGGACTTTCAAATGCACTATATATATATTATAATCTTTATCTATATATATATATGTGTGTGTGTGTGTGTTGTTTGTCGCAGTGAATTTTAAAATTTATAACATCGATAATTCAAATTTATATCTGGATTGATCCTTTTTTTTCTTTATCTCAGAGAAGAAAGAAAGAAAAGTTTAAATAAATAAATATTAATTACATTTTTTTAAGTTAAAATTATTTTCTTCGCACCAGGTAAAACAATTAATTAATGTTTTAATTAATTTATTTGTTTTTTATTAAAAATTTGCATTATCAATACTTTGAACATCGTGCCCATCTGGTACATGGTCATATTAGCACCTGGCGATTATAATATTAAAATGTCTTCCAAATCTATGTATAGCATTTTAAAAAGAATTATATTAGGCTTTTTGTCTTCTTGAATAGTAAAATGTTAAAAAAAAGAATTCTTTAAAATTTTCTTAAAAAAAATCGTTTGTGTATCATTGTAAATTTTGCTCAATTTTAAGATTTAATTAAATGAGAAGGCATTCATAACGTCGAGCGATGCCTGACAAACAATTTCAATATTAATAATTATTTTTAACTCAAAAGCCCCAGCATTGCCTAAGAAATACAAATCAGCGACAATGCGTAG